>CM049809.1:17074412-17106912 GCA_027422405.1 Ptychobarbus kaznakovi
TCTGCTCCAGGCAATAGGTCATTAAGGTGCCCTTGTATCTTTCAAAAGTATGACAGAGAGCACGAATGCCTCCATGTGCTGCTCCTGTGAAAGCCTTTAACTTGATGTTGAACACAGATGCAGGGATTTGCTCACATGCAGACACAAGAGCATCAGAGAGCTTTATTCTCTAAGCTGAAAAGAAAAGATTCTGACCAATGGCTGCCATTGATTTGCGAAAGTGCACAGATGCACACTGGAAAGTTAAAAACATGAACTGAAGGTGAACTGTATTCTTTGGAATGTTTCTTGCAATCGAAAAATGTATTCATGAAATGCATTGACAGTATTCAAATAAGGAGAAAAGCTACTGGAGTCAGTCTTCAGTCTCTGAAGTTTCATCCCTGTGAGATTTCCCGTGTGTTTACGCTCCCACAGCGTGAGGGATTCTGGGAGCGTGATAAGCTGAGAACGCGCTGTGTTATGCAAATAAATCTACTATAACCCCTCTTTTTAAAAAACACCCAATCCATTTGCACTGCTGTGTTGCTTTCCTCTTTCCTCGTGATCGAAAATGACAAAACTAACAAGCATTCGTGAGAGGGAAAAAATGGCAGTTTTCAGGATTATTTGGTTCAGGATCTCTGCCAGCACAAGCTTGAATGGCTGACAACTCTAATCACTTCCATGTGCTCAAACGCTGCAGCAGATTACAGTTAAAACATTCAATGCAATGACAACAGACAGAACGATGGATCATTTTACACCTCTCGATAAATCTCACAGAAAATGTCTAAATGTTACCGAAAGAGTAAATTTTTCAAAATGAGTTGAATACATAAGCTTTCCGTTGATGTATGGTTTGGACAATATTTGAGAATCTGAGGGTGCAAAAAAATCTAAATATTGAGAAAATCATCTTTAAAGTTGTTCAAATGAAGTTCTTAGTAATGCATATTACTAATCAAAAATTAAGTTTTGATATATTTACGGTAGGAATATCTTCATGGAACATGATTTTAATATCCTAATGATTTTTGGCAAATAAAATAAAAATTGATAATTTTAAACCAATACAATGTATTGTTGGCTATTGCTACAAATATAGACTGCTTTTGTGTCACAATTGAGGTCAGTTTGGCTCTTCTCGACCCCCGACGGCCCTCCACAAGAGCCAGAACATTTCCTTCTCCAAAGCTGTATCTATTCCTCACGGACAGATAAAACTCTCACATAGTCACCAAACACCCAGAGCTCTGTTGCATAAACAAGCTCCAAACTCGCCGAGGAAACTATTGGGAATTTCATTGTGAAACACAGAGAAACTCAGCCAGGGCTTGTGTCGTGTTTTTCTTTATCTTCATGCCTTTATTTCAGTTAGCACTAAGGACAGCTGGGAAACAACTCTTACTTACAGCATGAAAATCTATTTTAAAGTTATTTTAATGAAGCACCTTTGATTGGACAGATGTGTGTGTGTGTGCGTGTCTGCATGCGTGTGTGTGTGTGTGCGTGTGTGTCTGCGTGCGTGTGCGTGCGTGTCTGCGTGCGTGTGCATGTGTGTGTGCGTGCGTGCGTGCGTGTGTATGCGCGTGTGTGTCTGTGTGTGTGTGCGTGCGTGTGTGTGCGTGTCAACATTGTTTAACCTTGTTTTAGCTCAGTGGTTGACTGACAGGTGATTGCGGTTGTTTGTACACACGACGTTCCCAGAGCAACATGATCAAAAATGGCTTTGACCATCAGAGAAGAATTTGGACTTTGGTTTATTTAGCGTCTGAAACAGATGTTAAGAGCAGGTGTAAACCAGATGTTTCGGCTGATTGATAACACGTGCATCGTCACAAACTAATACTAAATCTATTAGGACATTTCAAAAGGATCTACCTTGGATTTTAAAATAAGTGCAATAGAGCATTTTCAGTGCACACATCTAAAAAAACACGATTCCTGGGAGAGAAAAGAGCGTGTATGAAACAAAAGCACAGACAAAGATAAAAAGGAATAGTAAATCGTGTTCACCTGCCTTGCTCTCGGCGCGGACCTTCTTAGGTCTGATATTTCAAACTGCAGTTTTTATGAGTGCACATTAGCACATTATCTATATTCCACTCATTCACAGAGTATGCAAACATCAGCCACAAGAAAAAAAATCATTATTTTAGAGTTTCGAAGATCCACCAACACCAGGCTGATCTGCCACAAAACTTCCAGCATATGCAAATCATATGTATGATTGATTGTTGTGTCACTATACTGAACTCAGTTTCCAGCATTGAGTAACTCTTCATAGACCCCTGAGTCTAAACACAAACCTCACTTGTTTATTTTTACAGATTTGTTTTATTATTAAAGACTATACATTAATCTAATAAGCGTAATCCAGATGCACCAGCTGTTCAAATATTGAAATATAATAAAAATAAGACTATTTACACTTTATAATAAGAGTACATGAACCTCGCTTCAGCAAGTCATTAGTGAAAGCATGAACTAACACGGCTGTTTTCTATTTATATTGTTCTCCTTATTGTAGATATTGTTTCTTGACATAGGCTTGTCACCCAAACGTTGGCAACAATAAACAAAAGCTTAATTGAGAGTGCAGTTATGTTCTGTCTCTTTTAATGAACTAATAAAGAGCAACTTTAATTGTGCGCTAATAACAGCCACATTATCTACAAGATAGATGCTTTTTGCATTCATTAACATTATGAGTAAACTAAATAAAAAAGGCTCTATAAGAACGAATTGATTTTGAAAAACTTGTATAATTTCATATTGTCATAATTTAAACCTTTGCCACCTGCAGCTTCATAATACACAGACACACTCAGACACACTCAGACACACAACACACACACACATACACACACACAAACTCACACACACACACACACACACACACACACACACACTCACACACACACACACACACACTCTCTAATGGGTTGTTTTCTGCTCGACTGTCAGATGTGACTCATCAGCTCTTTTACATTTACATTCATTATTTAGCAGACGCTTTTATCCAAAGCGACTTACAGTGCATTCAGGCTATAATTTGTTTTGCTGCTAACGCAATGCTCTAACTACTGAGCCACAGGAACACTTTTAATAGTAAGCACACATCGCAGTAAGTTTCCTAACTATTTGAAATCAAAATCGTGTGATTATACCGCGGTATAGCAGAATCTCTATATATACTGACACATGGTACACCCATGGTACACATGCTAATAACTTAAGTAGAACGTTACCTGATGACCCAGGAGTGTATCTGCTCTTCCAGAGATCGTGCATGAATATCATTCATCAGTTGCTCATATGTGTGCCTGCACTAGATACGTTTCCATGCACTGCTTTTCATCAGTATGAATGAATCCAATCAGATTCTGTTTATATGAATCCTAAACACTGCCGTCTGATTTACATATTTGTGTACGTGTGCATTCAGTGTATTCTGAACAAACCTTCGGCACACGTGCAAACTGCGTTCAGAACCGGAGAAAGACCGGAGCTACAGCGAGAATAACTATAGATTTGTCTTGATAACAATGACATACACTCTTAAAAATAAAGGTGCTTCACGGTTCCATTGAAGAACCATGGTTGCATAAAGACCCTTTAACGTCTGAAGAACCTTTCAAGCTTCTTTGTGGTGAAAGAAGATGCTTCAGATTATAAAAAGGCGAGGAAGAGACGGTTCTTTCTGGTTCTGGTTCTTCTATGGCATCGCTTGAGCTATAAACACCTTTATTTATTTTGGAGTGTACTGTGCATAAACATCGAGTCTGCTCCACTGACCTGTTAGTAAGATGTAAATAAACACACGTGTGTACTTTCATAAGATGCAAACATACGCTTATGCACAAGCCTGCTTAAAAACAACAACAATAGAATTAATAACACAGACATTCCTAATGGTTTCCACTACAAATGCCCTTACAACCATTACAAACCATCAGCTATTGCTGGGTTGTATCTAACACAGCATTTTTGGAGTGCATGGAAACCATTAAAAATGGTTTTCTGTAGTGTGTAGGTTTAACAAGCCACCAATAGAAGATGAGAGTCAGACTTCATTCAGATCGAGCTCGGTCAAATGAATCGAGGTGTTTACATGAGGGCGTTTCAGTTCATAAATCTGATTAATAAACATGATTTGAGTGTGTGTGCTGTTTACTCACAACAGAATGACCCAGGCTCGGACTGATGCGCGGGATTCGAGGAAGACCACTGACCTGTTCAGGACTTCAACACTGGCACAACATGATTTATTAGACTTATTGTGTCTTGTTTCCAGCCAAAATATCAAAAGAATTACCCCCTTGGCAGATTATTTGGCTTGTTTCGAGCAAAACACACTTCATTTTGACTTGTTCTTTCTGAAAACAAGACAATATCTTTATAAACCCTTCTTGATTTAGATTATTTTAGATATTTTGGCTGGAAACAAGACAAAATATCTAAGTTACGAAAACTATTTTTTGCAGTGAAGTGCAGGTCAGTTTAATCTGTAAATATGCTAGATCGTATTATTAACCTTGAGTATTAAACTGTTTCAGTAATATTATCATACTTCAGGTGCTAAAGGACATCAATATTGATTGTGAATTTGCATTAAAAATGAAGCAGAGACATATTCACATGACCGCAAAACAAAAGCAATATGCGTCACAGCCTAATAATTCAATAGTTTATTCAGTATTATAATTTTTCAATAAATATATTGTACTAATTTTGACATTTAGGCACTTTAGAAAATGTGTTTTAATACACTACGGGTCAAAATATTTTGATCATTAATGTTTATTTTTAAAGAAGTATCTTCGGCTCACTGCATTTATTTGATCCAAAAACAGTTATATATTGAAATATTTGTATTATTTAAAACAACTGATTTCTATTTGAACATATTTTAAAATATAATTTATTTCTGAGATGTATTTTCTCCAGACATGATCTCCAGAAATCATAATAATATGCTGATTTATTATCAATTAAAATATTGTTATTATTAATATGTTGAAAACAGAGTAGATTTTTTATTTGATGAATAGGAAGTTCAGAAGAACAGAATTGATCTGAAATAGAAAACTTTTGTATTATTATAAATGTCAGTAACATTTTATTTTAGGGTCTCTTAACTAGTTGCTCATTAGCATGCATATTACTGGAATATTAACCATTTATTAGTAGTAATTAAGCACATATTAATGCCTTATTCTACATCCATAAACCTAAACTTAACAACTACCTTACTAACTATTAATAAGCAGTAAATTAGGAGTTTAATAATAGTTTAAGTGTATTAAAGTGTTACCTGGATATCACCTATCTGGGACAGACCTCTGTGGCCTGGATGAGGGAGATTTCCCGGCGCTGGGATGACCCGTGTGGGCTGAACTCTCACAAACCAGGTTTAATAACTACAACATCAGCTATTTTTTGTATAGAAAGCAAGCAAAGTGGGAGCGCTAATTACAATAA
Organism: Ptychobarbus kaznakovi; assembly: GCA_027422405.1. Classification (NCBI taxonomy): domain Eukaryota; kingdom Metazoa; phylum Chordata; class Actinopteri; order Cypriniformes; family Cyprinidae; genus Ptychobarbus; species Ptychobarbus kaznakovi. The sequence goes on from CM049809.1 coordinate 17,079,879, forward strand.
CCACTCTGGATTCCAGCTAGTGCTGTTTGACACCGAACACGGCCCACTGAGCGTCTTTTAGTCTCTGGAGGTCAGCGGCTCTCAGGGTAATGTTCACGAGCTCGAGACGGATCTGGAGACTGGATTGAGACAGGTTTGAGGGCAGGTGTGTGTGTGTGATGTGTGTGTGTGTGTGTGTGTGTGTGTGTGTGTGTGAGTGTGTGGTGTGAGTGTGTGCGTGTGAGAGAGAGAGAGAGAGAGAGTGTGTGTGTGTGAGTGTGTGATGTGTGTGTGTGTGTGGTGAGTGTGTGTGTGTGTGTGTGAGAGTGTGTGTGTGTGTGTGTGAGTGTGTGTGAGTGAGTGTGTGTGTGTGTGTGTGTGTGTGTGTGTGCGAGTTGTGTGTGTGCGTGTTGTGTGTGTGTGTGTGTGTGGTGTGTGTGTGTGTGAGTGAGAGTGTGTGTGTGTGTGTGTGTTGTGTGTGTGTGAGAGAGAGTGTGTGTTGCGTGTGTGTGTGTGTGTGTGTGAGTGTGAGAAGAGAGTGGTGTGTGTGAGAGTGTGAGTGTGTGTGTGTGTGCGTGGAGTGTGTGTGTTGTGTGTGTGAGTGAGAGTGTGTGTGTGCGTGTGTGAGTGTGTGGCGTGTGTGTGTGTGAGATTGTCGTGTGAGGCAACAGGGTCTCATCACAGCTGAGTGTACAGCCCGTCAGAAATCATCTTAACCACAGCTTGTGTTCAAACACTCGACTCTGTTCCCCTCTCGAGCTTGAACTGATGATAAAACTAAGGACATTATTAACTCTCTTTACTTTAGTTTTGAAAGCTGAAGCTAGTGATTATGGAATGGGGCGTTACATTTCCAACGCAGCTTGTGGTGTTCGGCCAATCACAATGCACTGCACCAGCTGGCCAATCAGAGCGAACTGTGCTTGTCAGAAGGAGGGGGGGGGGGGGTTGTAGAAAACAACTCAGTTGAGAGAGGCGGGGCATATAGGAACTACAATAATGCACAGTATTTAAAAAATAATGTGTTTTTTTAACATTAAAGCATGTCAGCATATTCTGTTACACCAAATATATAAAATAATGATCTTTAAATGGTATTTTCTGATCTCTCCTCTCAATAAAGCAGAAATAAAACAAATGCATGTATTAATCTAAACGGGTTCAGTCTGATCTGCCAGAGAAAGGTTCTGGAAGAGAAGGTCTCAATGTTATCAGACACGCTGCCCGAGGCGGTGATTACAAGCGCTTCAGAATCAGCCGAGCAGACAACCAGGAACATGTCCAAGTCCTTCACCAAATTATCATTTCTGTAACTGATAGAGCCACGGTACCGAGCCCATACATTCACAGACACTTCACAAGGGCTGGCTTTGGACGTTCATAAGCTTTTGGAAAACTTAAGACATACAACATTTTTGCATTACACTGAAACAGTTCTCACTGGTTTCAGTTTCTGGGTAGGCTGTGCGATCTGTATTACTTATGATATTACTGCAATTGTTGTTTTACTTTGTGCCTTGATGCCACATCATGATGTAGACTATTAAAACGCAGTCGGAGTGACACCAGAATTCAAGATACTGAGGCAAAATATCCCTGTATGAGTTTTGAGCTTATATTAAATCATAAGTTAGACAATATCACACAAGCAAGTACGCCGTTTTACTTAGTATTTTATACAATATTTTAGACTCATAATCAGTCTAGCTGTCGGTTTTTGCTCTATTTCTCCAATGTAAATATGACCCTGGAGCACAAAAGCAGTCATAAGCAGCACAGGTATATTTAATAGCCAAATAGCCAACAATACATTGTATGGGTCAAAATTATCAATTTTTCTTTCATGCCAAAAATCATTAGGATATTAAGATCATGTTCCATGAAGATATTCCTACCATAAATATATCAAAATGTAATTTTTAATAGTAATATGCATTGCTAAGAACCTCATTTGAACAACTTTAAAGGCGATTTTCTCAATATTTAGATTTTTTTTGCACCCTCAGATTCCAGATTTTCAAATATTGTCCAAACCATACATCAATGGAAATATTATTTACTCAGCTTTCAGATTATGCATAAATCTCAATTTCGAAAAATTGTGGTCTAGGGTCACAAATGTTTGCAAACAAACCCATAGAAGAAGCATGGCACGTCTCAGAGCAGCACACAGCGGCGCTTCGTTATGAAACGAATCTGTGTTTTGAACGAATCATGTGTGTTAATGAATTAATAGCCCATTCAGATAGAACTCACTTCATTTCTGCATGAATAAGCCATTTAATCGCTGGCGATTACTCTTTCAGTGACTATAAAGAGCTCGCCTTGATCGCAATTTTAGAGCAGCAATTCATAATCTGTAATTGAGCGCTAACAAGCAAAAGAACGACGACCCCGCGTTCAGCGACCATGAAGAACGCTCATTAGAGACCACGGGATCGTTTCGTTTCTGAGACTGAAATGGCTGCGGGGAAAAGCTTACAGATGGCCTGCAGGTTGCTCTGCACACTGGCATCATCATTGGACACTTTGTATTGAGTTTAACGACTACCTGGCACAGTATTAGCATCGCTCTGGCATGTTAGACTGCTGTCAAGGCCAGATGCATGGGATTAATTCTGAGCCGGTCACATTCGGAGCCAAACAGACAGGCCCTGCCCATTAAGCAGCTATCACATTATGCAGAAAACCATCACAATGGGATGCAAAATAATCCATGACTTATTGCTTTGGAAAGTATCTCAAGTGAGGAGTCATTTCTCCGTATCCAATGCCTCGCAAATGTGCGGTCTGAACTTGTTCAATGTCACAGAACGGGCTCTGTTATGGTTTTATGACATCTGAATTGAGCTATTAACATCCCCCGAAACCTTTCCTGATCAAATGACTCGAATCACTCACGATCATAGCTCCTCGTGTGTTAATATGGTTTGTAAACAGGCTCTTAATTAGCTTCACCTTTGAGACAGTCCTGCATCAGCAGATGGCAAACATGCTTCTGTTGCTCAACGATGTGCAATAAGTTTTTTGCTTTATAGGGCTGCAACGAATAATGTGGCTTGGATTCGAGGGGATGGCAAAAAGCATGCCCTTTGGATTATTTTTTTTGTTTAAATAACGTATAGCCTGAATGCACTGGATACAATAAACTTTGTATATTAGGTAAAATGTATCATGCACGTGAAATGTTAAAATGATCTGCTTATGATAATTTACGAATTAAGTGACGGCAATTGGCCAATCAGAACGTGGTACTGTAACAAACTGCGCATGAGCAATTTTGAATTTTTCACGCAAAACGGTTCAAGCGCAACTTTTGAAGTTCTTTAATAAAATGAAGACAACAGAAGGTATTATTTTTACTTGAGTAGAATTTAAAGAATTTCTCTTGACAATGTATAGGAGAGCTGAAATTATCCAACTTAAAAAAAAACACGTATTTAATCCAAAAGCACGAATCACTGCACGATTACGCCTATTAGAGTACAGTTAGAACGCCTTATAATTCCAGCAATGAAACAAAAATTAAGTTTTCATATTCATTCCATCATTTCATGCTCAAGCAGTGTATTTTTCTGTATATCAGCACAGGCCTGTTTTACACAACAGTGCATAGCAACACTGTGTTTATTCCGTGGATGAATCGGTTTTGAACGAATCAAGTGAGTCAGTGATTCAGCGGTTCGTTTGATTAGTTTCTATTGAATCGGCCGTTTTAAACGAATCGTTTGATATGAATGAGTCAGTAAGTTATTTATTAAAACTGGGATTTTCTGCCACCTACTGGCGGTTTTATTGTCGTATTTATTTATAGCCAGCACAAAAACACATTCAGCTAAATATTGTTTAATTATCAATACTGACCAAAATGTCATGCCCCAGGAGGAAAACAAAACATATAAATAATAGTTAATTTAATAAATCTTGAATTTGCATTAAATAGAAGCCTTTTTAAAATAAGACCAATTTTGTAATCGTGTAAAATTAGCCACATGTCCCCCCCCCCACACACACACACACCATCCCCATGACATTGTCCCTTCATTGTTTCATTAACTGTTAAATGATAATCAATACATCAATCAATGATAATAATCAATGAAAGTAATCGAATTTTCAATACACAAAACACATCTGAAATGCATAATGAGCTGGTCCTAAACCAAATAAAGCTTGATATTAAATCAAATTCTCAAGCATTTAACGTGGTTTGACCAAGCGGCGACTTCCCGCTCTCTCTCGTGGCTCCAAAGGGAGTCAATCCCATAAAACCCCCCCCCCCCCCCCCCATGTTAAAATGGCTAAATTTACAACAGAGCAAAGTATGTTTACAGTCTGGTACAAAAAGTGGTTTTGGTCTATATCACTAATTTTGCCCTTCGTGATAACTGTGACGGGGGTGAATTTTGTATTACTCATCCGTTTAAATTATGTTAAGCCTTAAAGTTCTGCATAAGTAAGGGCGTGGCCACTTGAGTGACAGGTGGATTGCCGCTGTGGTCGCGCTAGGTGGGCGTGGTTTCAGCAACCAGCTCCACCCACCTCCCGGCTTTTTGCCCATTTCGATTATCCGGGAGTGACGCGCTGCCAAGATGGCGACGACTGGCTCCGCCCACTTTGAGCTCCTCTTCAGAAACCGACGAGTGGTCACGGACACTACGTCCATTTTTTTAGTCTATGGTTTTGACAGACGCAAGTGCGCTTTAATGCATCCGAGTCATGTTTTTACATTAGCAGCTTGTATCGTTATCTGTAAATGTTAGAAAGTAACGCGAGTATTTCCATTCAGCTTAAAGGACAGTAATCGAGTCTCGTTAAACTGAGTGCATGTGCGTTGTAATTCTGATTAAAATATCCACCTTATTTTTCAACGTTTTCTGTGAATGTGCGAGACTTCCGGTTCATTATCCGCTGTAGAGAAATATCCAGAACTACAAACCAGGCTTTTCATAATTAAGATAATGCAGTAAAATAACATGGTACGGTGAGACACATCAGTTTGCAATATAAAGCAGCAAAACTAGCTGTTTGGGCAGTTAAAATACAGTTGTAATAATTACAAATACAAAGATTAAATTAACATTAAATTAGGGATTAACATGCTATGCTTGTATTGTCATGAGGACAGTAACTTTAAATGGAATATTGTTATATAAATAACAGATTTTTGTCTTGCTTTCAGCCAAAATATAACAAATTCTCAAATCAAGAAGGAAAATTATTGTCTTGTTTTCAGTCAAAATAAAGTGAATTTTGTTTGAAACAAGCTACATAATCTTGTTTTCTGTGTGAAATAACATGACTTTGATTACCCCATTGGCAGATTATTTAGCTTGTCCCAAGACTTAGTTTATTATATATAATAAAATAACTTCTTGATGTAAGAATTTGATATTTTGGTTGGAAACAAGACAAAAAAAGACTTTTTTTGCAGTGAAAACCTTTCCATTAGTTCATTATTCATCAAAGTGTCTTGCGTATGTTTCAATCGTTGACATGCAGGAGATATATGATAACAGATTTCATAATTTGAGTGTGAAATAAGTGCCTTGTTAGGAGCATTAGACATGTCATCAGTGGATGAATGGTGACATGAATCACACATATATCAATTCACAAAAAGCATAGCCTGCAGAGATTGAGATCTGCGTTCCCATGGGACACTAAAGCGTGTTATGTTCGGTATCGGCTCAGCATCATGGATCCACTGTAAAGAGCGTCAGTAAATAAGCACAGCATGCACAGACTGAACAATGGCGAGTTTTCCATCATGTTCAGAAAAGTGCTCAGTGTTGCCTCTGTGATGATTTTAGGACGCATTAAATATCCTCCAGCTCTTGACAGATCCAGCATTCGCATCTGACCGCTCATTCACGACACGAGGACCCTTACCTTTAACAGAATAAACCTTTGGGACTCACAGCTTTTCTGGGAACCTCAAGAAGTCCTCGTTTTTCTCAGATACAGCTTAATGATTTATGGCCACGTGCTTGTAGAACAACAACATTTGAGGAATAAACTTTGACTCTGATTTGGATCATATGGAGCACAAAACCAGTCATAAGGGTCAATTTTTAGAAATTGAGATTTATGCATTATCTGAAAGCTTTCCATTGATGTATGGTTTGGACAATATTTGAAAATCTGAGGGTGCAAAAAAAATCTAAATATTGAGAAAATCCTCTTTAAAGTTAAGTTCTTAGCAATGCATATTACTAATCAATAATTAAGATTTGATATATTTACGGTAGGAATATCTTCATGGAACATGATCTTAATGTCATGATTTTTGGCATGAAATAAAAATGTATAATTTTGACCCATACAATGTATTGTTGTCTATTAAATATAGCTGTGCTGCTTATGACTGCTTCTGTGCTCCAGGGACACGTATTATTCACGCCTATTGTTTAAAGATGCAACTGGCCACAAGCCATATAACCTGTATTTAACGCATTATAATTTATACCATGTCACAGAGCTCAACTCATCTGAATATCATGCCAAACTAAAGAAGACATGATCGGTGTAAAAAATGCAGCTGTATAGTTTCAAACTCATTTCTGTGCTATTCACATGTATATATGATGCAGTCATAAGCAGCACGGGTATATTTATAGCAATAGCCATACATTGTATGGCTCAAAATTATAATTTTTTCTTAAATGCCAAAAATCATGTTACGGTAAGATATCATGTAAATTTCCTATATCAAATCTTAATTTTTGATTAGTAATATGCATTGCTAAGAACTTAATTTGAACAACTTTAAAGGTGATTTTCTCAATATTTAGATTTTTTTGCACCCTCAGATTGCCCATAAATCAATGGAAAGCTTATGTATTCAGCTTATTGTTTTGTGTATGTGTAGTTGTCCAGTCCATAATGTCTGTCTGTTTCATTGACACTGTATAAACGTGCATTACTTTGTCTCGCTCTCTTTGTCTTTCAGCCCTTCCATCCCCATTAATCCCCAGAATCCTCACGACCCCCGAATGTACAAAGACGCAGGCGCGTGTTCGAGAACCAACACGTCCCTGAAGATCTCACAGGTCTGGCTGAGGAAGATAAAGTCCTCACACACAGAACAGCAGAGTACAGCCACATACTTTACATCCAGCGCTTCGTGACAGTAAGAGACCCGTGGCATTCCTCAGGAGTTGATCCAGAGATATCTGTGGCTGTGCTGCACCTGTTGTGCTCTTGTGAGCTGAGAATCTAGCGCTTGTGGGCTTAGGATAAACCACCCACACATGAGCGCTGGGATCACAAAGTGGAATAGAGCGGTTCAACTTCACATCAATACTTGTGCTCAGTTACATAAACACAAGCATCTCGCTCGCACACAGACTGCTATCTGTTTTCACACGCAGCAGCTGTGCTTTTGCATCCTTACCTGCGATCAAACATGCTTTAAAACAATTATTAGAGTTACTTAAATGACTAAAAAAAAAATAAAAACATTTTTTTTTTATGTAATAAAATATTACAAATATGTACATTTCTGCTAGTTGCCGAGGCAACATTTCTTTATCATTTAGCTTAACTGCACTGGAAGAAAAAAACATATAGATACAGATATAACTACAATAAAAAAAATATTCATTGAATTTAAGGTAAGTGGATGCAGTCAGTTTATTTTAGATACATTTAAATAAACAAATCTAGTTAAATTAAATGTAGCTCAAATATTTTTTTTGCAACCACTTACAAAAAAAAAAGTGTATAATTTTTGTCAGTCTACTAAAAATGGCAAACAATGACTAACTAAAAACATAAAATCTAAAATTAAATCTAATGAGTATAGAATCTAAATTTGTAATAGAGACTCTTAAAATGATACAAAGTCTTCACCTGCGGTTATTACCTAGAAGAGCATTTGTAACCTGATCAACGTGTAGACTTTCTCACTGAAACACACTGAATTAATCATTTTGCAGACTGAAATAGTGTAAAATTACTCCACTAATCTATATTTATTAAATCGATATTAGGCTATTTTGAGTGCACTGAGATGCAAAGCACATTATAAACGTCTGTGTGTACTCTTTCCCAAATTCACTGCTGAAGGAAGGCAAACGGCCCCCTGATTGCTCCGCCGGACCCCTTTACTCACCCTGGTACTCCTGTCCCGGGACGTAGGCGCTGGGGCTCCCGTGGATCTGGAAGGTGAGCAGCACCTCTCCTCCTCCCTCGGCCCCGGGGCCCTCCAGCTCTCCGTGGTGGGTGCAGAGGAAGAAGAAGGGATTGAAGCGCGGGTAGAAGCCGGACGGAGAGCCTCCCAAATCCCCGGCGGCCGCTGACAGCAGCAGAGCGCAGGCGAGAGCGGCCCTGAACATCTCTGCTCCAGAGCTCGAGGAGAGTGTGTGTGTGTGTGTGTGTGTGTGAGTCTGTCCTCCCTTCACACAAGGGGAGTTCAGAGCCTGGTGCTCAGCCCCGCTCCAACACTTAAATAGAGCTCAGCCCTGCCTCCCCCCGCCTCTCTCTCTCTCTCCTCCCACCTCCCTCCCTCGCTCGCTCGCCCTCTCATCTGCTTCCTCGTTTCTGTCAATCATTCTAATATGTCTGTGTGTTAGAGATTTGTCTCTCTCCTTAGTGTTGTGTTTTGTCCAAGACAGCCTGCCTTTGTCTTATTCTTCTCAACTCCCTCCATCCCCCAAAGCGGATTCCCTGCTTTTCCACCCAAAGATCACACCTCCTCCTCGTCCTCCTCCCCTTCTCTGATAGGACTCTCTCTTTGTGCTCCGCTCACTCCTGCTCTTTCTTTTGCCTTCTCTCAGCTCTGTTTCTCCGTTTAGGTCTTATTCTCCTTCACGTGAATGTTTCATTTAAAACCAGACCTTCTCCTCTTGTCTGTGTCTCTCAAGCAGAGGCAGTTTGTGCCAGTAACACACACACACACACACACACACACACACACACACACACACACACACACACACACACACACACACACACACACTCACACACACACACACACACACACACACACACACACACACACACACTCTAACACACACACACACACATCTCTCTCTCACACACACACACACACACTCTCTCTCTCTCACACACACACACACACACACACACACACACTCTACACACACACACACACACACACACACACACTCTCTCTCTCACACACACACACACACACACACCTCTCTCTCTCTCTCTCTCTCTCTCACACACACACACACACACACTCTCTCTCTCTCTCTCACACACACACACACACTCTCTCTCTCTCTCTCACACACACACACACTCTCTCTCTCTCTCTCTCACACACACACACACACTCTCTCTCACACACACACACACACACTCTCTCACACACACTATCTCCACACACACACACTTCACACTTTCTCCATCTGTCTGCTCGTGTACGACTCCTTGAAATGATCCAGCCATCTGAGACGCTGAAGAAGAAAACAGTAATGTCTGAATTAGAATCAGAGATTTTTAACAATTACATGTAACATCCGTGATTAACTCACACACTTGTCCTGCTATGTTCAGAGTAAGAACCTGTGCAACTAACATGAGCAGGAGATCCCAGAGAGAAACCCCCAGACACCGGCTGAAGTCCACCAAACCACTTCACTCGATGAAGAACGCTGTTCAGGAGTTTCCTCAGATTCAGAAAGTCAAGAGCTGCAGTTTATCAAGTGAGCAGGACTCTTCTGACACTCGCATGACAACCTTTGAAGAACTGATGCCTTTCTATCAATGCCCTGATTAGCAAACACTCACCAAAGGTATATTTGAAAAAGACCAGACTGAAGTGTGAACCATAAATCAAGACAACACATTATGAATGTAATTATACACAGCCACACATTACAGTAATGCAGTTACAGTGTTGGGAATGTGAAAAAATGTGTAATTAAATTACAGTTACTATTGAAAATGTTTATGATTACAAAGGGGGTTACATACACACACACACACACAATCAGACACTCTCTCTCTCACACACACACACACACACATCACACACACACTTTCTCTCTCTCACACACACACAGTCTCACACACTCTCTCTCACACACACATTCACACACACTCTCTCTCTCTCTCTCACACACACACACACACAGTCTCTCTCTCACACACACACACACACACACACACACACACACACACACACTCACTCTCACACACACACACACACACACACACACACACACACACACACACACACACTCTCTCTCACACACACACACACACACACACACACACAGTCTCTCTCTCACACACACACGCACAGTCTCTCTCTCACACACACACACGCACAGTCTCTCTCACACACACGCAGTCTCTCTCACACACACACAGTCTCTCACACACACACACAGTCTCTCTCTCTCTCTCACACACAGATTTTTTATTTGGTTTAATGTAATTGCTTTATTTTTTAAGACCAGCTGTTTTTTTCCCGAGGCATTGCTAGATGCCAGTGTTTTCTGTCGTAGCTATGCGAAGATTTGATTTAAAAAACAGTATCATATATATTAAACAGTTTCTCGTTATGATTTTAAATCTGCATTTAACCTCAGAACGATCTTGAAGTAAAAAGACCTGCTAAAGTCTCATTCTGTGGTGACTGCGATTTAAAATTACAATATTATAATCTTATTTCAAGTTATGAAAAAGGTTTCAAAATAATTAACAGTTGAAAATATTATAATTTTAAAAGTAATCAGTTACAGTAATAAAGTAACTGAAATAGTTACACTACTTGTTACATTTTAAATAGAGTAACTTGTAATCTGTAACCTGTTACATTTCCAAAGTAACCTTCCCAACAGTTTTAACTTCATATAATCAATAACTACACAAATATAATGCTTAAGTAGTTGATACAGGTATGTAGGTAACATCATGAGTGTGATATTACTTTAATACAACACATTGAGTACCTAACGTTATAGACAAACTGTGTCTGTGTTCGCTTCGCCAATAAAAATAGGTCCAAACCAACCAAAGCAGGATCAACCGCTGCGTTCATGACTAGCCCTAACCAGGTTTAGTTTGAGAGATGCTCAAGTGTTTGATAATCGCCTTTTAGTTGTAGTTCAAGAAGACTGCGGAGCGAAAAGCTTTCCTGTAACTCAAGCATTAAAACATGGTGCTAGCGACACCAAGGTCATGGGTTCGACTCCCAGGGATCGCATGGACTGGTCAAATGTTGCTTGGGATAAAGGCATCTGCCAAATGCCCCAAGAAGACCATCAATAGGCATTATATGAACTCATTAAATGCTGCATGAATGAGAATTACACAAGTGTAAAACTGCTTTATTTAGAGCATATTAGGATATTTAGACTCCAAAAGGATACAATTCCCTACACTAGACGCCAAATCACTTCACAAGAATCAACAGATTATGTTGTGCATTTTGTTTATAATCAGCTGATTTGGAGATCAAAGCCGTGTTAGCGGGAGAGAATACTGTAACGTTAATGAGAATCACTGGCGCTTCAGGACGAGTGTTTGCAGAAGCGCTGACTGTGTCTGAGACCCAGGCTGATGGGAAACTCATGAATTTGGCTTTCTGTGCTTGCAATGAAGGGCTTGATCCTGAGACTCAGAACAAAACCCCATATAACGAATAGAGGAGGAGATAAGCGGTCACTTTGACGGCTCAGTGACTGCTGTTATATACACTTCGGATGCTGATTGACAGGACTCAATGATTAGGCTCCTCCCATCATTTATTAGTTTACCATAACATTTACATACGGCTTGAACAGCCACATCCATTACGAGTCACGGGAATGTGGTTTTGCCTCCAATGACCTCAGAGGACATTTCTTTCATCCACAAATGCATGAGTCTTCCGAATGCAAATCAGCCCGATGTCAAGCTCTTGCAAATCACTGTTAAAAAACCATGAAAGATTCTGCACATTCAGTGTCACCTCCTCCTCATTATGAGCGGACGTGATTATGGACGCTCTCCTGCACTGATACATAACTATAGATGAGGCGAGATGCATCATGATAAAGAGAAATAGAAAACACTTGATCTGCGTGTTGTTCCGGAATGAGCCGCTGTCTGACCCTCGGGTGTCCAAATCTAAATATGACCCTGGAGCACAAAAGCAGTTAGCATGGGTATATTTGTAGCAATAGCCAATTATTTTTATTTTATGCCAAAAATCATTAGGATATTAAGATCATGTTCCATGAAGATATTTAGTACCGTAAATATATAAAAACTTAATTATTGATTATTAATATGCATTGCTAAGAACTTAATTTGAACAACTTTAAAGCTGATTTTCTCAATATTTAGATTTTTTTGCACCCTCAGATTCCAGATTTATGTCTCGGCCAAATATGGTCCTATCCTAACAAACCAATCATCAATGGAAACCTTATTTATTCAGCTTTCAGATGATGTATAAATATCAATTTCAAAAACATTATGACTGGTTTTGTGCTCCAGGGTCACACATAAGGCCACTAAATGACTCCTGTAACAAACAAGCTACAAGAGTTTGAAATTTCTGACTTTTCAATCCACTTATCCATCCATTATAAAAGACAACATGTCATTCTGGTCTAATTGTTATGAAGTTAGCGCACTCACGCTTCCAGCCAGAGACAGAGCAATTGCTCTCTGTTATGAAACTAGGTCAGGAGATCTGGTCTTGGGAACGGAGGGGGTGGACGAAGCTTTGGGGCAGTAATTATTTTTATCTTCATTAAGTTCTACCTCAAGGTTGTAACAGAGCCTTTGACATCTGCGCTTTCCATTCGATCCCTCAGTCCTTGCCATCTCTCTTCTGTCTCGCCCAGAAAGCCACACAGAGACAGCAAGGAGTTTGGAGGGATATGGAGAGATATGATTATTAAGGACACACATGCGACGTATCAGACATGCCCTTGGAGCTGCGAGCGAGAGAACATGCATGTGCGTGCTTCATCAACACAGTGCTTCATCAGTGCTAATTCATTCTTAACTGGTATTACTGTGATTACTTGTTTTGTGCAAGTTCTTATGCAAAAATAAAAGTAACCAGCGAAACAAAGTATTGATCTCTGCGTTTCTTTATCTTCTTTGGGCTCAACCGATACATGGTATCCAAGCAACACAAAATTGAGGCAAAAATAAATATGTTTCAGATGGTTGCTGAGGGCAACAGTAAATGTTTAGCCTTGATTTCACGTGTCTGAGAAGAGGTTAAATGGTTATGTGCAGACGATACTACAATAAATCACATGTCCTCTGTCTTTAATATGACCTTACACTTATGGCTGAACATAAAACCAAGGACTTTTTTCTTTTTATATCATTAATATTCCAGGTTCAGGACAAATTAAGCTCAGTCAACAGCATTTGGCATAAATGTTATCACTATATATAAGAAATAAAAATCCTAAATGTTCAGTTTATTTAGTAAAAGGAAATTGTTCTATTAAAATGCATGTTTTATTTGAGACGCTAATCTTTATACAGTTTTAGATGTTATGGCATTTTAATCATGTCGAAAGTGCTGTCAAATTAGACATAACTACTTTTTTCGCACTAAAATCATGTTAAATCACATATTGTTCATTATTTGTGCATATAGCTGCCACGGGTTGTTGGGGCTTGGAGCTCATAGGAGCACGAAGGAGGCAATATTCAAACAAACAGTCTTTAATAAATCCAACAGGAAAACACAACCACTATAACCAATGTAAGACAGGACAAAGAAACTCTAGAAACTGAAGGCTTATAAAGACTGACAAACCAAAGGAGCAAACGAGAGGAATAATACAACAAAGGTAATCTGAATGAACGATGATTAACTAATGAGAACAAAAAAAAAAAAAAAAACAGGAACTAAACGGGAGCATACATGTGACAGATCGCCCCCCTCCCATACAGTACCACCAGGGAAGGGGGAGGCTGGTGCAGGACGGGGACACAGAGGAGGCCTCCAGGGCGGATAAGGCAGACCCGTGCATCTATGGCAGGGGATCGGGGCCTCCAGGGATCAGGGATTCGGGGAGCCATGGCGGATCAGGAGATTCGGGGGCCATGGCATCAGGGGGGGAGCCATGGCGGATCAGGGGGCTCGGGGAGCCATGGCGGATCAGGGGGCTCGGGGAGCCATGGCGGATCAGGGGGCTTGGGAGGCCATGGCGGATCAGGGGGCTCGGGAGCCATGGCGGATCAGGGGGCTCGGGAGGCCATGGCGGATCATGGCGGGGGCTTCGGGAGGCCATGGCGGATCAGGGGGCTCGGGAGGCCATGGCGGATCAGGGGGCTCGGGAGCCATGGCGGATCAGGGGATTCGGGGAGCCATGGCGGATCAGGGGATTCGGGGAGCCATGGCGGATCAGGGGATCGGGGAGCCATGGCGGATCAGGGGGCTTCGGGGAGCCATGGCGGATCAGGAGAGTCGGGGAGCCATGGCGGATCAGGCCATGGCGATCAGGGGGGAGCCATGGCTTGGGAGGATCAGGGAGATTCGGGGAGCCATGGCGGATCAGGGGGCTCGGGAGGCCATGGCGGATCAGGAGACTCGGGGAGCCATGGCGGATCAGGGGGCTTGGGAGGCCATGGCGGATCAGGGGCTCGGGGGAGCCATGGGTATCAGGCGGGGAGATTCGGATGGCATGGCGGATCAGGATCGGGGAGCCATGGCGGGATCAGCTTGGGAGCATGGCATGGCGGGGAATCATGGGGGCTTGGGGAGCCATGGCTCGGGGAGCCATGGCGGATCAGGAGAGCTCGGGGAGCCATGGCGGATCAGGGGGCTCGGGGAGCCATGGCGGATCAGGGGGCTCGGGGAGCCATGGCGGATCAGGAGATTCGGGGAGCCATGGTGGATCAGGGGGCTCGGGAGCTACCTGGGACCAGCGGAGACGAAGGAGACTCTGGAAATGATGGAGGGCTGGATGGGGTCAGCAGAGACGAAGGAGACTCTGGGGTGAGGATAGGCGCAGAGAAAACTGAGGGTAATGCCATATCCATGAGCTCTGAAATGAGGGCTGGAGCGAGCTATGTAACCGAACGGCGGCCTGTGGAAGCCACGGACGGCGGCGGGCTTGACTTTCCCTTGGACGGCAGCCTAGACTTCGCTGCGGATGGGGGCCTTGAGTGAGAACGAGAGTGGAGCTTTGGAGAATAGGGGGCATTTGGGGTTGGGCAGGCAGTAGGAGCCGTTGGCGAGGTATGTGGAGGTTCTCGGCGTGGGATGAGTCTGGGAGACGCGGCTTATTCCAGCGAGGGCTGTGTGACAAGACCTGTGAGGTTCCCTTACTTCTTCCACATCGAAGTCGGAATCGTTATGGTAAAGATTAATCAGCTCTATCAAAAAAAAAAAAAAAAAAAAAAAACAGGCTGGAAGATTGCAGCGGATTGCTTCGTCATCCAACCCCAGCTGGAAGCACGCACCTATAGCGGCTTCGTGCCAACTCACCCGGTTGAAGAGCTCGAGAAAATCCTCCACATATCACTCCAACCACCCTGCCGAAAATCCCACAGTGCATCCTCAGCTGAAGTAATCTTGTTCGGTCCGGTCTTCTATCACGGGTTGTTGGGGCTTGGAGCTCATAGGAGCATGGAGGAGGCAATATTAACCCTTTCGCACGTACGATCACACCGGTGTGATCAGTCTTGGCTGGTCCCAGAAGCGTACGGTCACACCGGTGTGATTAGAACGTTCAGTGCGTCACGTCATCAACTACTAAATTCAAATCTGCTTTCGTGCTTTGGCTGGCGCGGAGCCAGATCAGACGCGCTGAGCATTTGTCATATTATCACAACCATTCAATGTTTTCAACCATATAATGCTTATTTTAGGCTTCAGACATTTAAACACGCATAAGTACAAGCAAAACCATACATTTATAGTTTGTAAAATACATTCTATGGAAACGGCAATAATGATCATTACAAATATAATCTGATGACATGTTTTATTGATATCATATACAGATTGTGTAGGTAACTATAAAGTTTACTCTGCTCTTCTCCCAGTTTACCGTAGACTTACTTTAACGTGTTTTGAGAGGAGAGGATGAATTTACGTGTTGTTTATCCCACAGCTAGGATTCAGCGCAAACTAACATGGCGGCGCCCATCAGCTGGTATAGATCAACTAACACGGTCATTATAAGAGTGTTTAAACTACCAAATACATTTACTTGCACATATTTCAGAATCGGAATATCAGATATTTCATAATATAGTGAGCATGTTTGTGAATATGTTGATTAAAAAATGAAAACGAAATAAAAGCGATCCACATGTCATACAGAACTATGTGGCTGCGTGTGCTGTGTCACATGACAAGCATGACGCGTTGCCATGGAAACAATAAGGTGATACGTTCTAAAATAACGGTCGCCTAAAAAACTCACGCTGGGGGCTCAGCTAGAATATTTTAAACTCACGTGCGAAAGTGTTAAAATAATAAATCCAACAGGAAAACACAACCACTATAACCAACATTAAGTGTTTGTTTTTCTACGGGAGGAAAACGCTTAACGAGAAACTGCGCATTGCGTTCATATTCTGCAGTTCTGCAGCCACAGATTTGTGGGTCTTGTCTTTTTCTCCTACAGATGACTTGCAGGAACCAGTATGAAATGATATTAAATTAGTTTTAATCGTTTAACCACCACAGCGTCTTGTCTCCATTGGCAATGCACACGATTTGTGTCGAATGCAAGTGACATCGCAGGTAGCAGAAAGTACAAGCAGCGATTGCAAGTGACATTTGTATTTTAGTTTCTTTTTTCTGGTCTTCATCACCTGGCTACTGTTTTAACATGTTGAGAGATTCAAACAACAAACAATCAATAAATAGAACAAAACAAAAAAGACTGCAAGTGGCGTCACTCTAAGAGCGCAAGTGCAAGTCTGCAGTCAGACCCTTCTCGAAAAAGGGGCGGGGAACAGCAGCTCATTTGCATTTAAAGTGACATGCACAAAAACAGCCGTTTCTGCTTCCACTCATATAGGAATTTCCACAACGATATAATAAATGCTCAGAGGGGTATTTTGAGCTGAAACTTCACCGACGCTTTCTGGGGACACCTGAGACTTATATAACATCTTGTAAAAAGGTGCATAATAGGTGTTCTTTAAGGAATTAGCCATATCTAGTTACGATGATTGGTGGTGCCTTCACATATAGCATAAAAACAGCACATACAGGTTCAGACAAACTGTGACAGATCCACTTATCAGCGATATACAGAGTGCAGAAAGGTTCTTTTCATCCCATCACATAATTTGTGTATTAAAAACTGCAAAAATAATTGTGATGTAGAAATTAAAACAGGTTGATTCAATGGAATGCTGGATTTGGATTCATCACAAAGTAGAAGGATTTATTTGGATTCATTCTCTAATCATAACCAAATACACAGGGAAATAATTTTTGGTTAAAACATTTGTGGTGCTTAAATATACACTCACACAAGCAAATCATGTATTATCATCATTATTACAGTTATCTTGGCAATATCATGTTGTCATGCACTCTTTAATTCCTTGCTGATTCTGTGTAGCTTGTCCTGCCTTTAGAACTGATTATATGTGTTAAATATGATTGAAATATTCTTGCTGAACGAATGGGGTTTATATCATTCATAAAGGAATGTGAATGGATCTGCTGTCTGAGAATGAATTAATTTATAATTAATTATAAATGTGACTGATGACGCTGACAATATATTACGTTGTACAATGACAAAGACGTTTATATATAAATACATACAAATAAAAATATATTGAAAAAAGGAGGCCTAAAACTTGTTGCAATTTGGTTCAAATCAATTTTTAATGAAAAGACACTCATTTGTCGCCACCTACTGGCTGACATTTGTAGCCTATTACAACATTTTAGTTTACAGCATTTTCTTATTATTATTTATAAGGCATAATACATGCATAAGAATAAGCCACCTACCTGTAAAAATATGATAAATAGGCTTCATATAAAGTGTTACCAAACCACAAGTGAACTTTGTCAATTAGGCGTGGTAACCTATCTTGCAATGAATTGGAAAGCTATTAATCTCGATGAATTAATTAATTAAATTCGGCTGGCATGAAGTGAAAAGCAACTTAAACAGTATCTTCATCTATTCTGCACCTTGAGGAATCGCCATGGTTACTGAACAGATGATATGATGGACTGTAGAGTATTTCAGTACAGACTCAAGCTCTCCTGCCATCTAGTGTCCAGCTGTCTCTCGGTTTCATCTGGAGACTTTATGGATCTTCGACTGTTTGTGTTTAGATCATCAAGGTTAAAACAGTGGATCAAAGTCCATATTGCACCATTCCATTACATAATTAATTATGTCATTATAGCTACTTATTTTAGTCTCTAAAATCCCTCCATAAGGGCAGTCGCTCCTTGCACGCACGCGCACGTACACACACACACACACGCACACACACACACACACGCACACACAGAACCAGTCATAGCTTTAAACTTAAATACTATTACAGAACTGCACAAAAACCTACTTTTTAATTTGCAAGAAAATATATTTTCAAATAAGTGACAGCAGTTACTTTGTTTCTGATGTATTACTTTTTTAGCAAGTATAACACAATATTGTAACACATTACGTTTAAAAGTAACTGTATGGAGGTCAAACAAGCTGCTGGACGCCATAAACTCACTCAGCTCCTGTTTTCCACATCATTTGACATCAGCAGAGAAACAGCGCTGGTTTGGGCTGGTAATGGGTCATTCTGGCTCATCCGTCACCGTCGCCATATCTCAAACAATAAATGCAAAGGTCAGCAGGTCAGACACTGCAGACCTCTTCAGGAGAGCAAAATCAATACATGATTAGAACTTCAATCCGCACCAAAGCACAGCCAGCGATATTTCAATGATGATAAAGAAGGTTCCACCATCATCATATAGTAATAAATGCTGTCCCTATAACAAACTGACCAGTCATTCTTGATAGTTATATCACCATCTGACAGACCATCATTTCAGAATCATAAGGAATACAAATTATTCATGTACAGAATGCCAGATCTTTGATTTGGAAATGTTCTAATATAGCAGCGTGGATGCAGGAATGGTGATAGTGAGATATCAGATATCGATTTCAGATCGCCCAGTCTCTTAGAAAGCAGCACAAAACAGTTTCAACCCACAGGTTATACACGACAAACCTCAAGACCTGCTTCAGAAGGCAGGAGTGTCTTGTAGACCGGTGGATCTCAACGACATCTTATATTCAATGAGACCTTTCCAGACACCATGATTCTACATTTATGCATTTAGCAGACGCTTTTATCCAAAGCGACTTATTCAGGCTATACATTTATTGTCAGTACGTGTGTTCCCTGGGAATTGAACCCACAACCGTTTGCGCTGCTAACGCGATGCTCTACCACAGAGACACAGGAACAGTTCTCTCGTCCAGGATTCTAGTTCTCCACGAGAGCGCAGGCTTGGTTTGAGTCCGATTCAGTGTCCCACACAGCTCTGATGATTACAGCGGTGTGTCAGAGAACAACTGAATACAGACCTGCATCTTCTGGAGAGACGCGGGAGTCCAGACACTAACGGGACACTCGTTACTGAGGTGCATTATGGGATTGTGATGAGTGCATGCCACAGTGGCAGAGATTCTCAAACTCATAATTACAACAGTGTTCAAGAGTACTGCTTGTACTCTTAGATGCCATTGAACTTTTCTTCATTTAAAAAAAACATTGTTTTAATGCTTAAATTGAATAACGTGTAAATAATTGAAAGCATGCAACTTACAATTTAACAATCATTTATTACAAATTTAACAAATTACACATTTAGGGCCGTATGAAATACATTACAAAAAAATATCACTCCCAAATTTGATGTTTTCGGTTTTAATTTGGCTGGATTCCACTTTAATTATTCCCGTGTTGTCTGTCGTGTTTATAATTGTAGCTTTCATTATCAATATTTTAATAAGAGTTCATTTTGAATGGTGATTAAGAGAATCTGCTTTTTATTATTTAATCTTACTAACCAACCAAAGACCTCGACATCATCAGAAATGACACAACTGCAACTCGTATTCTTCAGAGCAAAATAAACCAATAAAACTGATTTAAGATCAATCCTTCCACACTCTTAAATATATATTTTGGCATTGAAGAACCTTTCCATTGGACAAAATGCTCTTTATAATAAAAAATAAAATAATGTTCTCCAAGGCAAGAAAAATATAGTTCTCGGAGAGTTTCTTTGGGAAACCAGAAACGGTTCTTCGGTGAAAACCGGCTTTATTTTTAAGATTGTGTTGATTAGCAGCTTGGAATGCATTTTAATCAGGGTCATTTATCTCTAAACCCAAGTGTACCTATAGACTGGTGCATAAAACCTGTAAATACCAAACCGAATTCTTAATCAAATGTAGAGATTACCGGGAGACGAGATATCCATCAGTGGCAGCACAATTCATTTTTCATCTGCACACCTCAGAAACCAACTACTTTCATCATGTCTTGATAAATATATATAAAAAAATATTCCTTGGTTACATAATTGATGGTTCGTAATGTATAAATGGACGTATTTGTAATGGTTCTGTCGTGATTTCACTGCTGTTTTGGGTTTAATGCGTTGGCAGTGTTGTATGCAAACAATCACGCCAATAAATTGCTTTTTTAAAAATGAAAAGCCACGTAAAAATCTCTCCATTAATCTGTATCGCAAGACAAGAGTCACTATATACACACACACACTTTTAAATCTATTCTTAAATCTTATTTATTTGCAACATTTATGATCGGTTAAAAATATTTTTGTTTCAATTTCCTGTACAGCACAATAAATAAACCTTCAAATCAGCAGATATTAAAAATTATTTAATGAGGCTCAAATAAAAGTGAATTTGTCATAAAAAGTACTTTGAGAGGAGTCCAGTGTTGTGCGTCTCGGTCCACTCATCACCCCCAGCAGAGCACAGCGATGGCAGTCGCTGCGAGGAGCCCGGGGCCGAGGGCCCAGCGCTGGCCGGAGTTACAGTAAGGACCGTCGCAGCAGGAGAAGCTGAAGCTGATGTTGTTCCCGCGGATTATCTGACTGCTGGAGCGCACACAGTCTTTCGGAGACTTGCAGCCTTTGGAGAAGAGCACCGGAGCGTGTCCGAAGCTGCCCTTGGAGGTGAAGCAGACCTCCTGCGGCCTACACTCGGACAGAACGTGCCGGCAGCTGCGGTTGAAGGACGTCTGAGGACAGTAGAAACAGTAGAGCTTCTCACACAGGACCGCAGGAGCATGGAGACACAGAACCAGAGCGGAGCTCCAGCAGAGATGAACCAACAGCATCATTCTGTGCCAGAAAACACACACGCCACCGGACGCCAACAAACAGCTTCTCAAGAGAACGCTCATGCATGGTTTATATATGACTCACGCCTCAAACCAGCCTTAATTACCTTAATTACCCAATCAGCTCAATCACACTAAATGTCTAACCTGGGGCTAGTTGTTCAAACGTAATCTGATCGGAGTCTGGCCATCGGATTGGATCAAATCTCCAAAAAGGGTTCAAAGAAAGGATTCTGAATTCAGATTAGATCCCAAAATCCAATTTTAGGTTTTGATCTGGATTACATCCTCAGTTTGTGTCATTCAAAACTTTTCAGTAAGATCGGGATACTTTTGATCAGATTATTCTGGTCCCAGCAGGAGGGTGGATTTCAGGAACAAACGTTAACCCCTGGTTTCACAGACAAGGCTTAAGCCTAGTCCTAGACTAAAATGTAAATCTGAGCTGTTTCAATGGGAAGAACCTTGCACTGACTGATCTTAAAACATGTCAGTGCCTTTGTTTGGTCTTAAGATGCACCCCAGTAATGTTTTTACTAAGGCATGTTTATAAAATTACTTAAATGTCCTAATTGATCTATGGCTTAATCCAGGTTTAGCCTAAGATCTGTCAATGAAACCGGCCTTTAACTGGTGCTAAAAAAATACATTTGTAACATGCAATACATCCCCGAATCAGCTGTCAAAACAGAAATAGAACGTTTTTTTGGGAAACTACATTGGCACAATCCTCAGATATGGAGCAGTATGGAAATGTAAAAAATGCAAAACATTTACACTTTCTGATTATGTCTAATCTTAGTATGTATGGAGCAAAAAAATAACCTGTGAGTCAGAAGCAGTTGCAAAACATATGCAGTTTCTTCCCAAATACATTTTCTTCCAATACATCCATGCAGTCTGGTCTGTAAGATATCAGCGTCTGCTCTGTAGATGTAACCAGATTTGGAAATCTGAAAGAGTGTATCTGGATCAGGGTGATCCGATCCAATTCTGCTTTGACAAACCAGCACAGAAGTCAGACGGGTTACCTGACCTGGATAGCAGAACACTTCCAAACCCAGATCAATCTGATCCAGATTAAACCGTTTGAACAGCTGGATCCTGATGAGATGAAGACTGAAAGAACTGGATCTCCAGCACTCGCTGCTCAGGACACGTGTTTTGTTCTGGTCTGAAACGTCTGTAGAGTTTAGTATATGAACAGTGTGGTTTCTGTACATAAGAGGATTTCTGAAATCAAGTCTTTATTCAACTAAAATGAAGAAAGCAAAACATTTTGACAGACGAGATGTTTGTGGTCTCAAGGACGCAAAAGCAGCGGCTGTTTGGCGATATTGTGGATTTTGAGAAGCCTGTTGCCGTTTATCTAAGGTGATATTGAAGTTTTGTTTCTTATGTAATGGGTTCCAGTGTATGCAGATTTTTACTTTATTTAATCTTTGAGTCAGTTATTTGAGGTCAAGGTGTATGCCGTGCCTCAGAGCTTTCTTATACATTTAGTTTATAAATAGTCAACATTTCTTATTTTTTTTTCCACAGTGGAATTAGAATTTTACACAGTTTACTTTTTTCAGTTTTGTATACTCTGTGCAAGTTATTTTATATTAGGCATGGTGTATTTTTATTAATTTTGTTAAAAGTTTTATGGTTTTTGTTGGCTAAGTGAGTTTGAAGTTGTATTTTGTTCTTGCTTGACACAATTCAAGTAAAATGTAACTTTTTAAAAGCAAGGAAAAGCAACCACTGTGATATCGGCGTTGTCACTTGTCGATTAGTCGGTGGGAAAATATCCTCACCGTCACAACCCTATTAAACTGTAGACATTAAGTGATGAAAATAGTCAAAAATGCTTTATTTTTTTTTTTTACAAAGGTTCATCAGTTTACAGACTGAAGGCCAGCTATATGTAAAAAGGTATTAATAAAATCCTCAAGTTATTAATACAAGCCATTATGTGCATGCAACATCAGTTAGAGTCAGGCTGATGAGACATGGGGCAACTTTGCTTGGCCACTTTCTCACGGAGAATGGGTAACATTTATATCTGGATACTTTAGATCAGTTGTGGGCCCCGTGTTTCACCTGGTTGCCCGCTGACATCAACATTGCTCAAAAAGTTGCCGCAGAACTGTGTGTGTGTGTGTGTGTGTCTCTCAGAGCTCCGAACAGCTCGGTGGATCCACGGGACTGACGGTAACCCCGAGCAGCTGCTGCAGTAGGTTCTGCGGTGTCGTGGCGGTGTTGCAGAGATTACGACAGCAGCAGGTGTAGGTGATCTCATACTCGAGGCCCTTGTGTGTGAGAGTCCGGTTCGATCCACAGACCTCCGGGGACGTGCAGCCCTGCAGAGCGAGCACGTGCACGCGCCCGTAACGCCTCCAGCCGGAGGAGCAGCGCTCGTGCCCGCGGCACTCGGTGGTGATGTTGCAGCGCTTGCCCGCGGCCTGCAGGGGGCAGTAGTGACACAGCAGCACCGCCGTGGCCACGCGACCCAACAGCAGCACGAGCAGCGCCAGCACAGCAGACCTGAGAGACACACACACACACTTAAAAAAAAAACACGAAGCTCTACTTCTACTGTAAAAACAGATGCTACGTATGGTCAATGTGAACACACACACACATCTACAATCAGACACAATTTACTGCTAACTTACACATAAATGCTTAAAAAAACAGATGCTAAGTATGGTCATCGATGGCTAAGTATCGATAATTGCAACAGTCAGTATTGAACTCAAAAGATTGAACGAACTGGCTCCAATTAACACATACACATCACGATTTTTATTGCAAGCAAAATGTAGGTTATTTAAGTTTGTTTTATGTAAACATTAAAAACTAAACATGGTGAATTGTGTTTGGAGGAGTCGATGACTACTTTTAAAATTCCATTGCTTCGTTACTTTTTATAGAAAGTATTTGCATTACTTTTACTCATCTTGCCTGGGCTTGTTTCTTGTATTTAATTCAGATTCGGAGTTTGACTGTTATTAATTTTGAGGAACACTGGATGTGTTTTTATGCAGGTGAGATGATTAAACATGTCAATATTTGTATTTAGTCTAGAGCTACAGTAAGAAATTAATGTACTTAAAAATTGTATTTCCACCTCTGTTGCATCAGTTTTGAAGTGTATGAAACGACTGAACCCATATGTACAAGTCATTAGTGTTTGGTGATGAGTTTTTGGCTCATTTAAAGTCACACCAGAGGTGTTCAGCTGCTTTCTGCAGACCAGTCAAGTTCTTCCACACTGACTGAATCATCATTTCTCTTTGATTCTTGTCTTATACACAGAGACACTGTCATGTTAGAATAGAAGAGTCAAAACTGTTGCTATACAATTAGATTCCCTAAAGCAGTGGTTCTCAAACTGGGGATTAGTTGAAATTATTTTAATTTAAAACATAATATCAATTATGCGCAGCACACTACCCTGAAACATCACCAAACCGTTGACGTACTAGTGAACATGCTGATAAATGCGAAGACTATTTAAAATGTACAAGTTTTTAGATAGAGGATGTCTCAGCTGAGACGGTAAATACAGAAGAGCCCAGCGTGAAAAAACGAAACTGCGTAAATTTGACGACTCGTACATAAAATATGACGTTATGGAATATAGCGATGGCAGAACACAGTGCTTGAATATATTATCCGTCGAAGCACTGAAACTCAACCGACATGTCACAACAATTCATCCGGAGCATGCAAATAAAAGGTAAGATTTTTTTTTCAGAGAAAGAAAGAATACGTCAAGCAAACGGTACGACTGACTAACACATCACGACAATACACGAGAAAGCACAGCAAGCATCGTATCTTGCAGCCCTGCGAATAGCCAAATGTAAAAAGCCTCACGCGATCGGGACATGTGATGCTCGCGAGGAGCAAAATCTGCATTTCTTTTATATTGTAGAACTTGTATGTCTTCTATATTGAAAAACGATTTAAGTAGAGCAGACATTTTTTTATGTTTCTTGCCGAAAAACAGATTGATAAAAAAACAAACAGATTGCAAACCAAACTTGAGCCACTGTCATTTACTCCATTAAAATGTAAGAAGTTTAATGCACTTTCTTTACAAATCAAATGTAAATGAACTTTTCAGTACTGATCTACTATGGACATCATATGATAACCGTTCAGAATTCAATACTTTTGTTGCACTTATCAGACAATATTATTGTTAACCATCAAAACTCTTTTATAACAATGTTATATTTTATGAAATGTAGACTTTGACCAATTTTGTATATTCAACATCAGAGACATAAGGCTACAATCAGAATTGTTGTTCCAGCATTGTAAAAATGCATTTGTTTTTGGTACAATATAAAATTTGTAAGTAAAATTGTAAGTTTTCGTCATGAGTTTACATTTGGGGGGGGGGGTCACAAAATAATTCACCCTCCACAAGGAGACCTCCTCCTGAAAAAGTTTGAGAACCACTGCCCTAGAATATCATTATATGCTTAAACATTAAGATTTGTACTCATGGAGATTACTAAAAGTGTCTCTGTATCTTCATCCGCTGCAGGAGTAAACACAGACGATTATGAACTCCAGCTCCACTGAGTGAACATGACTTCTGCTGATTTCTGAACACAAACAGACTGAAGGGAGTATATTCACCTGCTGAGAGCCACAGCATCTGAGTCCATCACTGCTGGAGCCACCACAGCGCTCATCGCCAATCACTTTAATTAACCGTTCATTATCAAGAAACCAGCTGCAGTCAATCAGCCGCCTGGCACAAACCTCCTGTCTGTAATCAGCTTTCACTCAGGTTTTCTCTTTATTATGTATATATGCTTTATATTAATAATGAAAAGTGATTTTGTGATGCTGGCTGAAATTACTTTAATCATGCAATTAAAATATACAGTAATCATATATCAAATAATACAGTAATCATATATCAAATAATACAGTAATCATATATCAAATAATACAGTAATCATATATCAAAGCAACTTTAATTTGAGATTTATACTGAACCTGGATCAGTGTTGGGTATGTTACTTTCAAAAAGTAATTAATTACAGTTACTAATTACTTCATTATTACTAATTACTCTGTCTTGAAAATAATTTAATTAGCTAATTAGGCTATATCTTAATCTATATAAACCTAAATAGAAATTAAACTAGTCTTTCAATTTGAGTCAAACATAGAATAGTTCAGTCTTTAAGCTTTAAAACAACTGTAATACTTTCTTTACAAATATTAATATTCAGCTAAATATCCGAACAACAAAAAAGCTAGAAACAGAAATGATCTGTTCTTATGAGATGAAAACATGATGAAAATTAGATGAATCGTGTTTTATTTATATCTATTTTTGTATCTTGGCGACTGCATATAATGGGCTGAGATACTGTACCTCCGTTTCATAATCAGAAATATTCGTTTTTGATTTGAACTCATTCATTTATAAGCAGACTCCAAGCTTTAGTCTGATCTGTATCGGAGTATTTAAGATCTCTCGGGGAGTCACCGTGCTTAAAAACCAATAGAAACCATCACAGATATACCAATGGTTTCCATTATAAACCATTAGCTTTGTCCAGTAAAACATTACACAAGTCCTTTTTATAATGTGTTTTGAGCATTTTTCCATCCCACCAATAGAATCCATCACATACCAGTATACACCATTATAGTTCCCATTAAAACCAATACAATTCCCATTAAACCCAATATAATTCCCATTAAAACCAATATAATT
>CM049809.1:17109412-17151912 GCA_027422405.1 Ptychobarbus kaznakovi
GAAACAGAATGTACTTAACATGTAACTAAGATATGGATCAGCATCAGTTTGTAATTATGTAGATGTGATATACCGCTACTGTTACATATATGATACAGACCGAGTCTACTAGTACACTTAAGTACAATCTTAACACTTTATTTTAAGTAGCTCATGTCTGTGTAATATTATGTAATTATATATAGAAATATTGCAGTATTAACGTGTGTACTGGTGAGTTAAATCAAACTAAGGTGTCAGTATTGATACTAGTACACTTAAGTACAATCTTAACACTTTATTTTAAGTAGCTCATGTCTGTGTAATATGTAATTATAATGTAATTAGAAAGGTATTACATGTATTTAAGCGGTGTACTGGTGAGTTAAATCAAATAATGTAATTAAAACACAAGAAGTACACTTAAGTACAATCTTGATACACTTTATTTTAAGTACTTATGTTTGTGTAATATTCTGTAATTTATTTAGAAAGTATTACAGTATTTGCGGTGTACTGGTGGGTTAAATCAAACTAAGGTGTACAGTATTGATACACATGAAGTACACTTAAGTATAATCTTGATACACTTTATTTTAAGTAGCTTATGTTTGTGTAATAAATAGCATTTATAATTACGCTGTATAAACTCTGCAACACATATGTAACAATCTTTTGGTAACTTAAGTTGCTAGGTCTGCATCAGCAGAAGCAGGAAAAAATTTGACTCAGAATGAAATACTTTTTTATTTAAAATTGGTCCAATAATATGACATTTGTACCATTTGTTGAGTGCAAGCATCATGAAGAGATGGACTCACCTGACACAGATCAGCAGGAGTAGGTTCTGACAGCAGCAGAATCCAGACGCTGTACACACACACTCCCTGCAGCACCACAACACACACATTAGAGACACACACACTCCCTGCAGCACCACAACACACACATTAGAGACACACACACTCCCTGCAGCACCACAACACACACATTAGAGACACACACACTCCCTGCAGCACCACAACACACACATTAGAGACACACACACTCCCTGCAGCACCACAACACCACATTAGAGACACACACATCCCTAGCACCACAACACACACATTAGACACACACACACACTCCCTGCAGCACCACAACACACACACATTAGACACACACACTCCCTGAGCACCACAACACACACACTAGAGACACACACACCCTGCAGCACCACAACACACACATTAGAGACACACACACTCCCTGCAGCATTACAACACACACATTAGAGACACACACACACACTCCTGAGCACCACAACACACACATTAGAGACACTACACACCCTGCAGCACCACAACACACACATTAGAGACACCACACACTCCCACAACACACACATTAGAGACACACACACTCCCTGAGCACCACACACACACTAGAGACACACACACTCCCTGCAGCACCACAACACACATTAGAGACACACACACTCCCTGAGCACCACAACACACACACTAGAGACACCACACCCTGCAGCACCACACACACACACATTAGAGACACACACACTCCCTGCCACAACACACACATTAGAGACACACACACACACTCCCTGCAGCACCACAACACACACATTAGAGACACACACACTCCCTGCAGCACCACAACACACACATTAGAGACACACACACTCCCTGCAGCACCACAACACCACATTAGAACACACACATCCCTAGCATTACAACACACACATTAGACACACACACTCCCTGCAGCACCACAACACACACATTAGAGACACACACACTCCCTGCAGCACCACAACACACACATTAGAGACACCACACACTCCCTGCCTTTACAACACACACATTAGAGACACACACACACACTCCCTGCAGCACCACAACACACACATTAGAGACACACACACTCCCTGCAGCACCACAACACACACATTAGACACACACACTCCCTGCAGCACCACAACACACACATTAGAGACACACACACACTCCCTGAGCACCACACACACACTAGACACACACCTCCTGCAGCACCACAACACACACATTAGAGACACACACACTCCTTGCAGCACCACAACACACACATTAGAGACACACACACTCCCTGCAGCATTACAACACACACATTAGAGACACACACACTCCCTGCAGCACCACAACACACACATTAGAGACACACACACTCCCTGCAGCACCACAACACCACAACACACACATCCCTAGCACCACAACACACACATTTAGACACACACACTCCTTGCAGCACCACAACACACACATTAGAGACACACAGACTCCTTGCAGCACCACAACACACACATTAGAGACACACACACTCCTTGCAGCACCACAACACACACATTAGAGACACACAGACTCCTTGCAGCACCACAACACACACATTAGAGACACACACACTCCTTGCAGCACCACAACACACACATTAGAGACACACACACTCCCTGCAGCACCACAACACACACATTAGAGACACACACACTCCCTGCAGCACCACAACACACACATTAGAGACACACACACTCCCTGCAGCACATAACACACACATTAGAGACACACCACATCCCTACAGCACCACAACACACACATTAGAGACACACACACTCCCTGCAGCACCACAACACACACATTAGAGACACACACATTGCAGCACAACACACACATTAGATACACACACACTCCCTACAGCACCACAACACCCTAGAGACACACACACTCCCTGCAGCACCACAACACACACATTAGACACACACTCCCTGCAGCACCACAACACACACATTAGAGACACACACACTCCCTGAGCACCACAACACACACATTAGAGACACACACACTCCCTGCAGCACCACAACACACACATTAGAGACACACACACTCCTGCAGCAACACACACATTAGAGACACACACACTCCCTGCAGCACCACAACACACACATTAGAGACACACACACTCCTTGAGCACCACAACACAACATTAGAGACACACACTCCCTGCAGCACCACAACATTAGAGACACACATTGCAGCACACAACACACACATTAGAGACACACACACTCCCTGCAGCACCACAACACACCATAACACACACACTCCCTGCATTACCACAACACACACATTAGAGACACACACACTCCCTACAGCACCACAACACACACA
Organism: Ptychobarbus kaznakovi; assembly: GCA_027422405.1. Classification (NCBI taxonomy): domain Eukaryota; kingdom Metazoa; phylum Chordata; class Actinopteri; order Cypriniformes; family Cyprinidae; genus Ptychobarbus; species Ptychobarbus kaznakovi. The sequence continues at coordinate 17,112,589 of CM049809.1, forward strand.
TTAGACACACACTCCCTGCAGCACCACAACACACACATTAGACACACACACACTCCCTGCAGCACCACAACACACACTAGAGACACACACACACACTCCCTGCAACACCACAAACACACACTAGAGACACACACACTCCCTGCAGCACCACAAACACACACATTAGAGACACACACACTCCCTGAGCACTACAACACACACACAGACACACAACTCCCTGCAGCACCATAACACACACACAGACAAAACACACACACACACACAGAGACACAGACATTCTCACTCACACAGACAGAGACACACACACACACACACACACAAAGACACACACACACACACACACGTACCATCCAGCTGTGGTTTCTTGGCCAGTGTGTCTGCAGTGTTCACTCTGAAGCTGGCGGGCAGTGTGTCGGCGGAGCGCACGTCTTTGGGCCGGAACTTCTTCCTCCAGGACGGCGTGCGGCGGAAGTTCTTGTCGTCGTCCTGCAGAGACACGGTTGTGCTGTGAAGCGCTTGGATGCTATACGACTGCAGACTGAAGGAGCGGACTGAACTCACCTCCTCAAATCTCCTCTCCGTTCCCGCGGCCAGCAGATGGCTGTACTCCTGCTCCAGCATCGCCCTGGCCTGCGCGCACACACACGCACACACACACAGAGACAGAGACACACACACACACACAGAGGACACACACACACACACACACACACACACACACACACACACACACACACACACACAGACACAGACACAGACACAGACACAGACACACACACACACAATCATATTCTAATCATATTTCAAGCATTTCTAAACCATCGTGGTGAACGGTGCGGTGCGCAACTGTCTCTGGAAAAAATTCATTATTTATCGGCTTAAAGATATCGGGAAAATGCTATTATCAGATACAGATATGGTGTCAGATGCATCCCTAAAAATAACATACTGACCGCAACACTCGGTCACGTTCATGAAGGAATCAGTGGATCACACCGATTACCAGGATAATGGTAACACTTTACTTTGATAGTCCACTTTAGACATTCTACTAACAGTAATAACTACATGTCCACTAGCAGTCATTAGAGTATTAGTAGACTGTCCTGAGCGGTCTCTGGTCTGACTGGAGGTCTGTCTCTCACCTGTGTGCACTGTGTAGGGAGTCTGTCTCTCACCTGTGTGCACTGTGTAGGGATCTGCAGCAGCAGTGCCAAGGCAGTGTGGTCGAAGGACTCGTCCAAAGCCAGGAGCGCTCCGTGAACGCCGCTCTCCAGAAGATTACCCGCGTACTCCTTCAGTCCGATGGCCTGGACCCAGCTCAGCACGCGCTCGTTGGTCCACACCAGCACGTCTGCAGCGGCAGCAGCGTCAGTACACACTACAGACACACAAACCTACCAGAAACCAGCACGCTCACCTGTGACCTCCACCTGGGACTCGTCACGTCTGTGCTCTAGCTCTTTCCGGTCGTAGTTCAGCCGTCTCAAACACATCACACCGCACTGAAAACTGTTCCTGCAGAGCGAGAGGAACACGGTCAAGCTGACTGCTCCAGCTGTTTACAATTCCCAAACTGGAGTTCGAGGACCCCTGGTGGGTCGGGGGGGATTGCAGGGGTGCATATCATTAGAGAGTCATTACAATTATTTATACAGTTGTCATGTAAATGTTAAACGCATACATATAATGATCTATTTGCAAACCCTGTATTTAAAAAAAAAAAGTGGAAAAAATGTAATATTATAATTTTCCGAGTGTAATAATAATAGCTATATAAATACTACTGAAACTTTAAAACGGACAAAACAGTTTTTAAGGTTAAACACGCAAATGTGGCATTAAATTAGTTAAATATTTACTTAAAATATCAGGGGTGCTTTAAGTAAATCATTTATGTCAAAGGGGTTCGGATGATAAACAAAAAATTTAAAACCGGCGAATAAGAGATTTTATTTAATTTAAGCATAGTTTTATGTAATTAAAAGGCTTTTTCATAAATCAACAACGTGAGCATTAATCTTGATAAGCTGCTTTTATTAACTTTTTTATTTTGTATAATCTGTTGTTTAATTGTATTTTAGGGAGTTGTTTACTATTTTTTGGTTGTGTTTTGTTATTGTTTTTATATTTTGTTTCTAGTTGTATTGGCCTAATAACATCAGGTAAGAAGTTTAGTAATAAAATCAAGCCTTCGGCTAATTTAAGTACATTTACATTCACGAATGTTGATTAATGTACACTTTTTGTATTCAGAACAGTGAAAATTCAGCTTGGATCACAGGAATAACATTTCATTTTAAGATATATTTAAATAGAAAGCCGTTATTTTAAATGGTAAATATATACAAATATAGGCTCGGTGAGCAGAAGAGACTTCTTTAAGTGTATATAGGTAATATTAGTGTGTATAGTTCAGAGATTAAATCTGCCTCTGTAGCATCACGAGTCAATGTGATCGCAACTTTAGCTTAAAAAATACTCGTTTAGTAAAGAACTACACTACCCACAATCCCCTAGAGACATCCACCAATCAGAGAAGACCACACGTTAGAGTAAACAGTAATAGCCTCCCCCGGGTCCTAACGACCGCCATTTTTAATTCCCTAGGGGCGCTATGGGAAACTTCTAATTAAGTTAAATAACATTTAGACTTTCTGATTAAATAAAGTAGTCATAAAATAATGAGTATGCTTGAGTCAGAAGCTAAAGCTTACATGAACAAAAAAAATAAATCAAACATACTTGTAAATTAAATTAATTGTATAAATATTTATTAACGTGAAATACGTTAAAAATTTTTTTACAAATCATGAGCACTCATTTTTTTTACAACTTTTGCTTTAGACCATCTACAAATGTTAGATCTTATAAATAAAACAAAAATGTCTTATAAATAAACAATCAAATGTTAAGCATCTTTCTAAGGGGGGGGGGGGGGGTGCAGCGATTGATATATAGTTTATTATTTATAGTTATTTTCAAAGCCTCAAAGTGCCGTCAAATAAACACTTAATTATGGTTTATTTAATTCTAATAAATAAGTTATTGTTAAAAACGAACCAAAACCAAGACTTGGTGTTGTTTCCGAACAAAAGGAAATATATCGGTAAAAATGATTAGAAAAATATCGGCTAATCTCACGCTCCTAATGTACATGAAGTGCACCTACAAGTTAAACAGGCCTGGGTTATAACTGGTATGACTGGGACAAACACTTCTGAACCCAGACTGTGGTCAGACACAGCCGGTGCTGTCCGTGACTGACCTGTGGAAGCTGTCCACCATCTTCAGCTGACCGCGCAGGTCTTTTTTGGTCAGATGATCCAGCATACGAGCGTCTACCAGCGACTCCATGAAGTAGCTGCGGTACTGAGGTAAACCCAGGCCGGGCAGCCATTCGTTCCCGATCCACTCGTGGTTCATGTCGCCGTAGGCCAGAGTCTGAGTGTCAACAACACACACACATTCAGTCAGGACTCAGCACCTCAGCGCTGAGTGCACACAGTCCTGACTCTGATCACAAACAGATAACGGTCTTTAGATGTGATCCAGAAACACACGGCGGTCTGAATGAACGGTTTTTCAGAGATGAAGACCAGCAGATGATGAAGAACTGCAGTGGATCTCACAAACCCATCACGTCCAGCTCACATCTCACAGTCTCAAATAAAACCATTGGGTTTCTAAACATCTTAAAGGGGGCGTCGGATGTAAAGTTGTGTGTACACATCCATCCTATAATTATATAAATCCACCCAGTGTTTTTTCTCAAATCAGACTGTTTTGAGATTGCTGTCAGAATGATGTAGTTCCGTACAGGCCCCGCCCACAAGAGTTGATTGACAGGTCTGCATTACCTTAGCCCCACCCCCCTGAGTGAGCTGAGAGCTGTCCTCCGGTGCAGGGAAGACAAGATGTCTCAGATTAAGTGATTTAAGTGATTAGTTGTTGGATGTAATAATTAATAAAGCAGCCGTCATTTAATCCGGACATCTGAGCCGCTGAAGATGCAGAGGATTAATGTTACTTTCACTTTGAAGTGATCCTGATCATCATAAATGCATCTATGTTCACCCGAATCATTCGTGATCCAGCTTCAACTACAGAAGAGTATGTTTTTAATGAGTCTTTGCTAATCGTCTTTCCTAATAATGTACTAGTTAGCCAGTTTCACAGCAGTGCTACTCATCACTCCACAGAAGAGAGGGGCGGAGCCAGCAGAGCTCATTAGCATTTAAAGCAACATGCACAAAAAATTATTCTGACAGGGTAAAAAAGAGAGAGAAATTTTAACTAAAGTATGTTATAGACTTTATTAAGATCCTAAAGAAAGACAGAGGTTCAAACCTGGGCCCAGCTGCCCTCCTCGTCCTCCTGGTGTTAACAGGTTAGCATGTGGAGCGAGACGGGAGTCAGTCGTGGAAATAACACACAACGTGATGCAGTAAACCAGCACAGCGCTAGCGAGCATGAGCGTTAGCGTGACTGACCGTGTGCGGCGTGGCGGCCAAACTCTCCATCTCCTCGTGCGTGAGCCAGACATTTCCAGAAGACTACAGACATCCGTGAGCGAGGAACAAGTGAGGGAAGACGGAGTGACAGAAGAGATTAGGAGAGCAGAGGAGTCTGTTAATGAGCTGCAGGATCATTAGTAAAAGCGATCACAAACAGGTGTTAATATGTGAGGCATGCGCGCGCAAGAGAGAGAGCAGATTAGCCAATAACCGCCGCAGGACACACACCTGAGGATTTCACCAAATAACCCAAACATTGATTTTAATCTTCCAGGTTTGTTGGTGGTTTATAGGGCCGCATATTTAGACAAAATGTGTTATGTTTCAATATGGCTATACATTATAGTAATGATGCTATTAATAATAATTATTACTACTATTAAATAAAATTACACCGAAACTAAATAACAAATATTCAAAATATTTTACTGTAAATATATATATTTTTTACATTAGTGTAAAATTATAATACTAATATTTATGGCGTCTTAATTTAATTTTCTATCAAACTTGAATGACAAAAAATAAATAAATATTAAATATTTTACTGTAAAATATCTAAAAAAAAATAATAGTGTTAAATAATAATACTAATATTTATGGCGTCTTAATTTTTATTAAACTTTAATGACAAAAACGAAATAAATATTCAATATTTTACTGTAAAATATAATAATACAAAAATATTAATAGTGTTAAATAATAATACTAATATTTTAAATAATAATACTAATAAATATTTAATATTTTTAATATATAAAATATAATATTTATGGTTAAATAATAATAATAATATACGTCTTAATTAAATTTTAACTTTTGAAACTATATAAATATTCAAATTTGTAAAATATAATAATAATAATATCAACTTTAATGTATCAAACTTTAATAACAAAACTAAATAAATATTAAATAAATATTTAATATTTTAATATAAAATATAATAAATAAATAAAAAGTAATATATAATAATTAATAATAGTCTTAATTTAATTTGTATCAAACTTTAATAACATTAACTAAATAAATATTAAATAATAATAATAATATACATGGCATCTTAATTTAATTTGTATCAAACTTAATTAAACTAATAAATTTTATCTGTAAAATATAATAATAATAAACTTTAATGACAGAAACTATATAAATATTCAATATTTTACTGTAAAATATAATAATAATAATAATACTATTGATGGTGGTCTTAATTTAATTTGTATCAAACTTTAATAACATAAACTAAATAAATATTTTACTGTAAAATATAATAATAATACTATTTATGGTGGTCTTAATTTAATTTGTATCAAACTTTAATGACAGAAACAAAATAAATATTCAATATTTCACTGTAAAATAGAATAAAAAAAATAAAATAATAATATGAATATTCATGGCGTCTTAATTTAATTTGTATCAAATTTATGGTGTAAAATAGAATTTAAAAAAACATTAATAATGTTAAATTAATTAGTAATTTTTGAATTTTCATCAAACTTTGTTTTTGACGGAGAACTGACGGAAGCCTTTGATTCTTCAGTTACACTATTTTAAGCTGTCCTTGTTAAGAGTAATATTAACTACATGTACTTGCAGTATGCTTAGGGTTTGGCTGGCATGTAATTATGCCTAATTAATTGTTGTTATAATAGTAAATGTAACAAGGACAGTGTTACTGAATCTTCTGTTAGATGGTAGGTTCATGATGAGTTCCCAAACGCATGCTAGTCAGATCAGATGGAGTGATACTACGAGCGTACGCTCTGATCTGAGAACAGCACCCCCCGTGACCGCAGGACCCGAACGCTGGTATATTAGAGAGATCTGTAATGGATCCGTCTCCTACCGTTCTGGAGGTAGGTGGCGCTGACGGGCTGGTGAGAGACATGATCTCCTGAATGGCGAGGCGTAGTTTGAGGCGGTGCAGAGGGTTGCTGATGCCGATCTCGCGCTGGATCTCGGTGTCGGACAGAGCAGACATGATGGCACCGCTCTTCACGTTAGCACGGCACGCCGCTACGTACCACGCAGGCATCCCGACCCACAGCTGAGAGAAAACAACAACACGGGCCAATGAGAACCACGAGACTGAGAGCATTACAGACACTTGTACACACACACACACACACAGACAGACAGACAGACAGACAGACAGACAGACAGACAGACTCTCACACACAGACAACACTCTCGACACACTCTCAGACACACACACTCTCACAGACACACACACTCTCACAGACACACACACACACACACACACACACTCACTCTCTCACACACACACACACACACAGACACACACACACACACACTCTCACAGACAGACACCACACACACACACACACACACACACACGCTCTCACAGACAGACACACACACACTCTCTCACAGACAGACAGACAGACAGACACAGACACACACTCTCACTCTCTCAGACAGACAGACGACAGACACAGACACAGACACACACACTCTCTCAGACAGACAGACACAGACACACACACTCCTCTCTCTCTCTCACTCTCTCAGACAGACAGACAGACACCCACACACACAACACACACACACACACACACACACTCTCGCTCTCTCAGACAGACAGACAGACATACACACACACACTCTCCCACAGACACACACTCGCGCACTAAAATATGGTTTATTAATGGTCAGGAGATTGAAAACACTCCATGTTTTAAGTTTCTCGGGGCTACTATCTCTGCAACATTAAAGTGGGACAACAACCTAAGAGCCATTATTTAAAAAAATCCTAAAGGCTTTTTTTCTTAAGACAGCTTAAAAATGTTGTCTTTTCTAAAGTTTTTTTTTTTTTTTTGTATAGATCTGTCATTGTCTTTCTTACTTTTAGTTAGGTTTGGTGGCTCCACAGCTCAGAAAACTATTGGTTGTGATCTTCCCACGATTGATGAGATATTTAGTAAATATCCTACTGTAAACTTAATTTCTGATTAGTAATATGCATTGCTAAGAACTTCATTTGAACACCTTTAAAGATGATTTTCTCAATGTTTAGATTTTTTTGCACCCTCAGACCATTTTCAAATATTGTCCGATGCATAAATCTCAATAAAAAAAAGACCCTTATGTATATATTTTAATGCATGTCATTATTATTCCTAATGAGCTCACCAAGCAAATTCTGAACACCTAGGTCGTACTCTTTATGGCAATAAATAGAGCTGCAACGATGAGCTATGACATGTGCCATGTCTTCCAGACGATGCAGCGCTGATATAACGGTGTAATTGATCTGTATTCGTACCTCGAGCCACACCACCACCGTGGGACCGTCCCACTGAGCGAAGGCCAGACCCTGCCGACAGGCTTCCTCCAGCAACTCATGTCTGCAGACACACAGAACACACCACAAGAGCACGGGTTAGGCTACAAACATGCAAGACTGATTCAGACCCGTGAGGAAACAGAGCCGCATGAGCAAGAGAACGAATCCAGACCTCTTCACGTCCACCGTCGAGTGTGTGTTGTGTGAGAGAGAGAGTGTGCATGTGTGTGTGTGAGAGTGTGAGAGAGAGTGTGTGTGTGTGTGAATGAGAGAGTGTGTGTGTCTGTCTGTGTGAGTGTGAGAGTGTGACTGTGTGAGAGTGTGTGTGTGTGTGTGTGTGTGTGAGTGAGTGTGTGTGTATGAGAGAGTGTGTGTGTCTGTCTGTGTGAGAGAGAGTGTGTGTGTGTGTGTGTGTGAGTGTGTGAGAGAGAGAGTGTGTGTGTGTGTGTGTATGAGAGAGTGTGTGTGTCTGTCTGTGTGAGAGAGTGTGTGTGTGTGAGAGTGTGTGTGTGTGTGTGAGAAAGAGAGAGAGACTGTGTGTGAGTGTTTGTGTGAGAGTGTGTGTGTGTCTGTGAGAGTGTGCGTGTGTGTATGAGAGTGTGTGTGTGTGTTTGTGTGAGACTGTGTGTGTGTGTCTGTGAAGAGAGTGTGACGTTGTGTGTATGAGTGTGTGTGTGTGTGTGTTGTGTGTGAGAATGTGTGTCTGTGAGATGAGAGTGTGACGTGTGTGTATGAGAGTGAGTGAGTGTGTGTGTTTGTGTGAGAGTGTGTGTGTGTCTGTATGAGAGTGTGCGTGTGTGTATGAGAGTGTGAGTGTGTGTGTGTGTGTGTGTGTGTGTGTGAGTGTGTGTGTGTGTATGAGAGTGTGCGTGTGTGTTTGTGTGAGAGTTACGGGGGTTAATAGCAGTGTGCGTTGTTGAATATACTGGTTTACATATGTTTGTAAATTACAGTTTTATACTGTAAAATTAGAGTTTTAAATGTGAAACGTAAATGTGTTTTTCTGTATTTTTTACAAAATTATTCTGGCAACATTGTTTTGTAAAAACAAAAAAACTAAATTCTAACAGTGTAAAGTTTACAGTTTGTGTCTATCTTTGTGTGAACCATCTCTCGTCAGGATAGAGGGTGAATCTTGAATGTGTTTGCACACTGGGACAGATATTCCTCACAGACTCCTTTACTTCACTCTTCTCTAAACACGATGTTTTAGACACATTTCATGACACACTGCAGAGAAAGTAGCGGTGTACCTTCAGAAGGCGACATAGAAGCACCACGTTTGCTTGTTCTTTAGGCGTATATCACGAGATGAAAGATACACATGCATCAGATCATGCTGAAGAACTAAGGCTGAGACCCATAATGCACTTCAGCAGAGACGACGAGTGTTTGTGTCAGATTCACAGATGAGCAGCAGCCTTAAAGGAGTAGTTCACGTATGTACTCACCCCTTCTCTGTCTTTCTTCAGTCGTAAAGAAATCGTTTTTTTGAGGAAAACATGTCAGGATTTCTCTCCATATAAGAGACTTCTATGGTGCTCACGAGATTGAACGTCCAAAATGCAGCTTAAAACGGTCATTTTCTTTAAAAAAAATAAAATACAATTTATATACTTTAAATGCTCATGTTGTCTAGCTCATGTCAGACAAACTCATCACGTTTTCTCCTCCAGCATCGCTTAATGTTTACAAAGTGAACACGGCAAAGACGGTCAAAATAAAGATAAAACGCCGATTTTTAAGTTTGAGGAGAAAATGAGATGCACTGCAAAAAATAGCATATTATATGTCTTGTTTCTAGTCAATTGAACTTAAATCAAGATACTTTAACATACCCCACTGGCAGATAATTGAACTCGTTTTAAGCTAAAATCACTTAATTTAGTTTTTCCCCTGGAAACAAGACATCTTAAGTCTATTTAAAGCATCTTGATTTTACAAGAAAATATAATCTATTCAGCTTTCACTTTTTAAGGCTAAAAGAAAATATGGATTCTTTGTTATTCTTAATTAAAAAGCAGAACAATAATAAAACAGCAGGCTACAATGACAAAGTGGCAATAAATATGGTCTCGTGGACTCGGTGAGATTCTGATATGGTTAGCGAGCAGCGTGTTTGAGCTTCACAGCAAGCCTGAGACGTGCAGGGTTTTTACCCATCATGCTTCACCACGGAGTGCGGTCACTTACCCTGAGTTTGGGCTATGAGAGAGAGGAGGGAAGACAAGCATGATGAGAGACGAGACATCACAACAGAGCACATCTCACAAAGCTAAAGCGCTGTGATTGGACGGTGAAGCAGAGATGATGACTCACTTCTTCTGCAGTTTTCGGTTCTTCTCTGCAGGGCCGCCCAGTTTTCGGAGCGTCATGGCGTCCGGTGAGCTTCCTCCATCAGGCGCTGCTCCACACAAACACACATTGATCAGACGCGCACGAGGCCTGTGCTAGGATCATTACATCTGCTTGTTCGGTGTCAGCGATCTGTATTTAAGAGCTGTATTTGATATCTTATATATGCATATTGTCTAACTCTTCCTTTTGGCTTTCTATTATATCTCATCAGTTTCTCAGCACTTCAATATTTTCATTTAAATGAAGATAAAAGCAGGAAAACTAATTATAACAGTGCTAAGTAAGGCTTTGGAATCTGATTTCTGTTGTTCTGGTGAAGTGTGATGGCGCACCGGGCCCCGGAGACTCTTTCCCCACCGGACCGGGTCGGATCTTCTCTTTCTTGGCGAACAATCGGCCGATCGAGGACTTGATGCTCTTCTTCTTGATTCCTTTGTTGAGCGAGTCCTGACTGCTGTTGCTGCTGCTGGGATTGCTGCCCGCTCCGTCCTGCAGCCCGGCACTGGAAACACACAGACACACACACACACACACACACACACACACACACACACACACACACACACACACACACACACACACACACACACACACACACTCACACACACACAGACACACACACACACACACACACACACACACACACACACACACACACACACACACACACACACACAGACACAGACACACAGACACACACACACACACACACAGACAGACAGACACACACACACAGACAGACAGACAGACAGACAGACAGACACACACACACAAACGCACGCAGACACAGACAGACACAGACACACACACGTGCACACACAATCCAGACACACACACACACACACACACACACAGACAGACACACAGACAGACACACACACACACACACAGACAGACAGACAGACAGACAGACAGACAGACACACACAGACAGACAGACAGACACACACACAGACAGACAGACAGACAGACACACACACGTCACAGCTCTGCTCCTGTATTAACACTCATCATTACACCGCTGTGGGAGTGTGACTGACCCCCGTATGTCTCGTATGTCCTCGTGGCTGGCGGTGTGCAGCGCTCCTTTATGGAGTCTCGCTGAGGACGGTGTGGACGGAGGAGACGTCTCGCATCTGATCGTGGCTTTATCATCTTGAGCGCACTAAACACAAACACAAGCACTTTAACCAGCAGCATTAAACACTAGGACTGACAGAACAGGATCGTGTCCCTTCAATTTGATAAAAAATATGTTTCTTCCTAAAATATAAGGTATAAAATATTACATAAAATGACGACAAGTGAGCTGTCCATTTAAGGCAGTTCATCTATGAATGTCTGCTTCAGTATACAAAAATGTCCCATAATGCTTTTTTTTAAATTAAATACAGATTTGTAAAATATGATTCTCCAAATAATGCATTTATAAGCAGGGCTGGGTGGGGTTGCGAAAGCTTTCAGGAATGGTTCTGCCCATCTGCAAGCCTAACGATGATCTGATTCATAACATCACATTGAGATGCGGCGGCACAGTTTCTCTAGATTACCTTCCTACGATGCTTCCGCAAGTCGCTAGGCTGTTGGAAGCGCAAGCAGATGGAGAAAGAGAAGAAACAGGAAGTTAGCAGCATTTCATATTTAAGCACAGTAGCAGGTGAACAGCAGCCTAGCAGGAGAAAGATTTGGAGACACGCAAACACACTGAGAACAGCATCGCTGGGGTCATGCAGGGAGGAGGATCACACACACACACACACAGAGAGAGAGAGACGACCATTCACTCTGGACGTTGACACCAAGCACCATAACTATAAAGATAACTAGGGATGCACGATATTATCGGCCTGATATCGGAATCGGCCGATAATGCTTTAAATGTAAATATCGGTATCGGCCTGATATCGGAATCGGCCGATAATGCTTTAAATGTAAATATCGGTATCGGCCTGATATCGGAATCGGCCGATAATGCTCTAAATGTAAATATCGGTATCGGCCTGATATCGGAATCGGGCGATAATGCTTTAAATGTAAATATCGGTATCGGCCTGATATCGGAATCGGCCAATAATGCTCTAAATGTAAATATCGGTATCGGCCTGATATCGGAATCGGCCGATAATGCTCTAAATGTAAATATCGGTATCGGCCTGATATCGGAATCGGCCGATAATGCTTTAAATGTAAATATCGGTATCGGCCTGATATCGGAATCGGCCGATAATGCTTTAAATGTAAATATCGGAATCGGCCGATAATGCTTTAAATGTAAATATCGTATTGGCCTGATATGGAAAATGATGCCGATATGTGTCACCGATAAGAGGAATATATTATCTCACATGTGCTCAGGGTGTGCTATTGATTAGATCAGCAGTGCGGCTCGTTATTGAAGCACAGTTTGGTCTGAATGATGATTATATTGAGTGTTATGATCGCCGAGTTCGGTGTGTGATAAACAGTAATAGCCTCCCCCGGGTCCTAACGACCGCGAGTTTTAATTCCCTAGGGGGCGCTGTTGGAATACTGTTAATATAATTGGAAGTTAAATAACATTTAGACTGTTTCTGATTAAATAAAGCAGTAATTGATGTAGCATAAAATAATGAGTATGTTTGAGTCAGAAGCTAAAGCTTACATGAACAATTTTTTTTTTAAAATCTAATCAAATGTTAAATCTTATAAATAAAATTGTATGGTTAATACTGCATCTGGGGGGGGGGTTGTGCAGCGATTGATATATGGTTTATTTGTAGTTATTTAATTATAATAAATAAGTTCTTGTTAAAAACTAAACATTTATAATTTCTGCAGAGGAGATACTTGTTGTTTACAAACAAAATAAAATTTCGGTATCAGTATCGGTCAAAATTATTTGAAAAATATCGGCAAAAATCCAATATCGTGCATCGCTAAAGATAACGATACATATATAGTTCTAAATACCGTTCTCAATATTAAAGCATAGCAGCTTCCACACCGCAGCTATAACGACGACGGCTCAGACAAACGATATCACTTCCAGAACGATTACTATACAAACCCTGACGGCCAATCAGAATCAATCCTGCTATAACAAGCTGGAGAAAGCACTTACAGACGATATCGTTCGCTGGTGTGGACGCTAATATCGTTATCTTTATCATTCTTGGCGTGAACGGGGCTTAAGACTTTAATTTCACTGATTAAGTGTTTAAACGTCAATACAGAACAGATAGAAGCTGTTATATTAAGGGGGGGGGGGAGGGAATAAATGTGTTAATAAATGCAATAAAGTTTTTAATTTGTGGAAGTGCTCTGTAAAGATCGACAAAGGTTTCTATTGACGTGTTTTTGAACCAATCACAGGCAAATCTACCGAGCATGTGAACAATGCTGTCTATTATGGGGTTTATTACATGTATTGTTTATGAAGCAAGTAGTTTGATTTTAGATTTGTTGATTTCTGTTAGTCACGTGATGCTGATGTAAAACACTTGAACATCGTAAAGCGCTGTGTGATCCAATGGAGTCTCTCTGCGTTCAGTATTTGGTCTGTTGCCTGTTATTTGTCTTAGTGCTGAATGACAAATCATCAAGACTTAATGGCTTTATTTAAAACTAAATATTAATTCATAAATTAAAACAGAGTCGTAGCTGAATCAGAGCTGGAGTCCAGAGTAAAGAGACGTTTAGCTTGATCTTATCAAGGTCTAATTGCTCATTTCCTCGTTAGCTCATCGAGGGAATGGAGCAGGAAGTCCTTCAGTAAACTTCCTGTACTGCTTCAAAGGTCAAGGGCTTTATTTTTGAAAAGCACACAATCATTCAGTCAGTTGTGGGCAATACCTGCACAAACACGGGAGCACAGGTTAGCAGAGGAGTGCTGTACACTACACCCCGCAGCACACACGGCTCAGAGTAATGCTGGACACACACACACACATTACTACACAATACTCCACACACACACACATACTCCCTCTCGCGCACTCTCTCTCACACACACACACACACACACACACACGCACACACTCTCTCGCACTCCCTCTCTCTCGCGCGCACACTCCCTCTCTCGCGCACACTCTCTCTCTCGCGCACACTCTCTCGCACTCCCTCTCTCTCGCGCGCACACTCTCTCTCTCGCGCACACTCTCTCTCTCGCGCACACTCTCTCTCTCGCGCACACTCTCTCTCTCGCGCACACTCTCTCTCTCGCGCGCACTCTCTCTCACACTCTCTCTCTCGCGCACACTCTCTCTCTCTCGCGCGCACACTCTCTCTCTCTCGCGCGCACACTCTCTCTCTCTCGCGCGCACACTCTCTCTCTCGCGCGCACTCTCTCTCTCGCGCGCACACTCTCTCTCTCGCACACTCTCTCTCGCGCACACTCTCTCTCGCGCACACTCTCTCTCGCGCACACTCTCTCTCGCGCACACTCTCTCTCTCGCGCACACTCTCTCTCACACACACACGGAGCAGACGTGTGAACAGCAGGCTCACCAGGGTCATGACCCCCATGCGGTCCATCTCTCGGCTGGGGCTGTGTGAGGGCCGGCGGGGCGTGGAGTGACCGGATCCGGGTGGAGAGGAGCTGTAGAAGGAGGGCTGGAGGGACGTCATGGAGCGGAAGCGGGCCCCCAGATCCTCTCCGCTGCCCACACGGCTCTCGATCTGCTCGGCTCTCAGCGCGGTGCTCTCCTTCTCCTCCTGGATCATCCTGCACACACACACACACGTCATCAGCACACTCACGAGAAACACTGACATCAGCGCACAGCCCACGCAGAACCTCAGCATCGCTTCAAGCAGCCAGTCACTAAGAATACATACATGCACTAATTTTCATGAGTCTGACTGAATCCGGACTTCAGCTTCGGCTTATATGAACCCAAAATACTGCAATCTGATTAATTTACTCTGAACAAAACACTCATAATGATGCCATCACTGCCAGTATAACTATGCCTCGATGACATATCTAATGAGAAACATGACATGTCAAATGTTAGTGAGACATAATAAACATACACACTTTCCAAAGACATAAAAATATGCATAAACTAAAAGTATGCATGTTTAACATAGAAATAACGCCACGATGATTCTTATGAATCTGGTTCAGATTTTTTTGGAAATTAGTCATATTGACAATTGACCACGCCCCCAGCACCCTGTATCAGATTATTTCAGTAAATCTACAATATAATATATTATAATAAAGTATATAAATTATTAAATTGGTTTCAATTCTCAAGGCTCATTTATTTGATTAAAGTAAAAAAAAAATAAAAAAAATTAATTCAGATCAAGCAAATACAACCAATGTGCCTAAATATTATGATATCTAAGAGTAAATAAATAAATTCTACTTTTCGATCTGCCATCAGTGCGATTATAACGAATAAAAAGATTATTCTTTGCATTTGCACTATACGAAGGACCTTCACAAATGAAATTATCATATTTTAATGTGAGATTTTGACACATTTTCTTCTCTGGATGAGGCAAGCACTCCTGTTTTTTCTATTTACATTTCGTTTTTTAACTGGACTCATTTTTACCGAAAATGGTTAAATTAAATTGCATGTTAAATAAACATTAATTATACAGTGCATATAGTCTGCTCATGCCTAAAAATAATATATGAAAAACTACATTATTTGACATAACAAAAACATAGCTTTTACGTATATTTTTTTAATTAATGTAAAAACTAAAAATGAATTGTAGAACTGAAAGTATTTTTTTAATGTTCAGCATGGTGGGTCGCGGATTGAAACCACTGCTTTAAATTAATGTGCTGCTCATACTAATTAATTTTATTAACAAACAATGAGTTTGGGATGCTATTTATAGCCTTGCGTTATAGGCTGTTTATTGTCATATATTCATAAAGTTTTGACTTAATTTTTTGAAATAAATTTTCTATATTAATATGTTTATGTATATATATATATTTACAAAATCTAGTAAAACATTTTTATTTACAAATAAAAATGAATAAGTCTATGAATAAATCTTGCTCTTTGTATTATAAAATACATTTAAAAAACTAGCAAATACATTTATATATAAATATTTAATATAACATTAAAATAAAGGTATTTTAAATGTATAGCACAATAATAAGGCAGCAACATATTATAGATAGGACAGAACAAGAAAGACTATTATTATCTTTCATTGCGCAGAAGTATTATAAAACGAAAGGCTCATTACAGAGCGGCGCAATGCGCATCCCGTGCACAGAATGATGCTCTTGAAACACAGAGTCACAGCACACAGGCTGCACAGCCCTCCGAGTCCGCATAGAGAAGAAAAGTACAGAGGGAAGAGATATTGCTGAGAAGTGTATAAAATCTGTGAGTTAGTTTACTTTGAGCCTTTTCTTTTAACAGTTTTAAACCTCAGTGACTGTGCGCTCTTGAAGAGTTTGACTGTAGTAACCGAACGCGACGCGCGGTTTGAATGCTGAACGGAGGATGACAGACAGACGCAGCGGAGAGAGAAGTTCACGTGGACTTGAATTTAACGACTTAAATATTCATCTGTACCTCAGATTAAACTATGGAACAGCTTCAGAACACTTGAAATATAATGCATGAAAACTGTATGGTGCTTAATGGTGTATTTGTGGCTTCCGTGGGACTTAATAACAACACAGAATTAGAACACAGAAGCTTAAAAGCACAGGATCGGATTTGGATCAGGTCTCGTCTGACCGATACCGCAGAAAATGACTGGATCGGAGCCGATACGATCCTCTGTATCGGATCGATGCATCCCTAAGTAAAACCGGTTAATCGCTGCATCCCTAGCCTGTGAACACTGTGTATATGATGCAGTTTCTCTCAAATGCTGGTGAAGTGACTCTCAGAGCAGTTCTGGAGATATTTAAATAGTCTTTTTGCAGCTTTAAGGGAAGTTTTTGAACTCAAACCGTTGCAGTGTATCAGTCATATAATTACAGTCAATGGGCTCCACGACTTTGAGACACAAAACCAAATTAAACCTTGCGGTAAAAAGGTCTAGTTTCGTGTATTTAGAGCCACAGGTTTAATTTGGTTTTGTCTGAGTGTGTCTCAAAGCCGTGGTGCCCATTGACTTCCATTATATGACTGATACACTGCAACGGTTCGAGTTAAAACCTTAATTTGTGTTCTACTGAAGAAACAAAGTCACCTGCGTATTGGATGCCCTGCAGGGGGTCAGCAGATATACATCACATTTAAAGGTGAACTGTCCCTTTAAGATTGACAAATACTGGTCCACATCACGATTTGATTAAAGTGTAAAGTGTCTAGTGGAAAGCTAGTCCGAACTACATCGAAACGCGTGAGGGATTGTGTGAAGTGTACCGTATCTCGTTGTTAATGGCGTCCAGCTGGTCCTGCAGCATCAGGGCGAGCGTCTGAGCGTCTGCTTGACCCGACAGCAGGTCCATGGAGCTGAAGACCGTCTCTCTGTCGTCCTCCGCGTCTGACATGTCCATGTCGCTCTCAAACGCGTGAGCCACGTTAGCCAGAACGCTAGCCTGCTGCAGACGATCCCACTCCTGCTCGTCCAGCGTCTGCACCTGACCACAAGCACACGTCAATCACGCTGACCACATCTTAAAGTTACATTATTTCAGATAAAAACAAGACATCATCATGCATCTGTTTTATATAAATATATATATATATAAATAAGTATATAAATAAGCTATTATTTATTTTTTATTCAATTAAATCACGTGTATTATAATTAACTAAAACTGAAACTAAAACCACAAATAAAATATTACTTGAAAAAATAAAAAGGCAACATTTCTCATTTTAATTTAGCATAATCTTATGTACTACAATGACTGGAATTAAAAATAACTATACAGAGCTTTTTTTTTATCCTAAATAAATTACAAAAACATCACAATTCAATTTTTTGCTAATTTTATTTTTTTTCAAAAATGTTTTACAAGGAAAAAAAAATATATATATAAAAAAAAATCTACATTAATAAAAACTACAACAGTATCTCAGAGATAATAAAATATCACTGTGTGTGTAGATCAGGCAGGTAATATTGTAAAAAAAAAGTATAATTTTTTTTATTACAATCACTGGATTATTAAAACAATAAAACGTTTCAGTATGCATGAGAACCGACCGTCGCTCGCGCCCATGAGACGACCGACCGTCGCTCGCTGTAAGAAGAAATGACCATCGCGCGCCGCATGAGAACCGACCGTCGCACGCTGTAAGAAGAAATGACCATTGCGCGCTGTATGAGAACCGATACAGCTTATATTTGAGATGCTGACGCTCTGTCCCAGTCTAAGCCAGGCTCACCTTCGAGGGCTCGTCTTGGAGCGCAGTCACGCGGCCCTTCTGCGGTCGTCTGAGCACCAGCGCTCCGCTGTAGGGACTGTCCATCGCTGACGACACCGACACCGGGTATCTGAAGTCCGGCGTGCCACGCCTGAAGGAGACAAAGCTACGTCAGCACAAAGCTCCGAGCACAGCTGACACATTAACGTCCTCCAGTTACCCATGATGCAGCAGAGAGTTGCTCCGGCTGCGTCCGCGCTCGTGTTCGGTCCTCATGGTCTCGATCTGGATGAGCAGCTGCTCCTGCGGTCACACATCAACACTCGTGAGCAAACACAGATCACAGCGGAGCAAAATCTAAATTAAATGTGATCGTCATGTGCATTAACTCTTTTACGCACAAGTCAAAAACCACCTCAAGCGAGCGTAAAAACTTTGTGCATTTTTATTCTAAATTTGGCGCTAAAAAAAAACCCACTCGTTTCTCATGCGATACTTCAAAATGCGCATTAATACAGGGTGATGGAAACCCAGCTTGTGATCAAATCATCATGATCTAATAAACACACGCAAACACTGACCTTCTCGTGATGAGCCTCTTCTATCAGCTTCTTGGTGTGCTCCAGATCCCGGATCAGAGCGTTCTACATCACACACACACACACACACACACACACACACACACACAGACACACACACACA
Source organism: Ptychobarbus kaznakovi (assembly GCA_027422405.1). NCBI lineage: Eukaryota > Metazoa > Chordata > Actinopteri > Cypriniformes > Cyprinidae > Ptychobarbus > Ptychobarbus kaznakovi. Next base: position 17,131,772 of record CM049809.1, read on the forward strand.
CACACACACAGGTGTCAGTCAGAAAGCGGCTGATGCTGATATCTCAGAGAGCAGGGTGGCTGATATTAAAGCAGATATACGTGATATCAGACTGTAATATATAGATAAGGTTTGTCAAACTCACTCCTGGAAGGACGCAGCACTTCAGAGTTTAAGGTGCATTCACACCATATCGTAATTACAAGATAATTAGCGTTCACATCCTCATAATTACTGGGAGTTTTTTTGAGCGCTACGGCTTGTAGACCGCTGCATTCTGGACACCAGAGAACAATGATGGCGCTTTCAGTAGTAAAATGTAGTTATTTCATAATATTTACATTTTAAAATTCATGTGTGTGTGTGTGAGAGAGAGTGTGTGTGTCCACTGCTCCAGTGTGTCCACTGCTCCAGGTGTGTGTGTGTGTCCACTGCTCCAGTGTGTGTGTGTGTGTGTGTGTGTGTGTGTGTGTGTGTGTGCTTGGATGGGTCAAATGCAGAGAACACATTTCACTGCTGGTTATACTCTGTATAATTGTGTATGTGACAAAAAAAAAAAAAAAAAAATTTTTCAAAACCGATATCCGATTATGGTAAAATGCTTAAATATCGTGAAAAATATCGGTAAACCGATATATCGGTCGATCTCTAGTCGTGGCTGTGTTTGTGCCGGGGACTAGAGGTGTGCGTGGTACCTTGTCCTCCAGCGCAGACATGCGCTCCTTCAGGTGCAGCTGAAGCCTCTCGTTGGACTCCGACAGCAGCTTGTCCACCGTCTCGGACAGACGCTTGTTGTGCTCTTCGTTCATCTTCTCTCGCTGACGGGCCTTAAAACACCAGAGAAAAGTCAAGCAGCTGTAGTTTATACTACAGTACGTCCCGAGTGAGTCTGGCGTGTGTGGCGGCCAGCGTTGGGGAAACTTACGTTTAAAAGTAATGCGTTACAATGTTGCGTTACAGTAAGATCATGTCGATATTTATATACAACACGGAAGTGACTAAAACTGCAAATCGTCGACTGGTCGCTAGAAGTGGGCTCCAAAGGGAGACCCCCCCATGTTAAAATGCTCAGCTTTACAGCAGAAACACGTATGTTTACAGCCTGGTACAAAAAGTGGTTTTGGTCTATATCGCTAATTTTGCCCTTCGTGACAACTGTGAGGGGGGTGAATTTTTTTATAACTCATTCGTTTAAATTATATTAAGCCTTAAAGTTCTGCATAATTAAGGGCGTGGTCACTCACCCTCAGCATCTCCTGGTTCTTCTCCTCCAGCTGAGCCTCCATCTGTCGGAGACGCTCCTCCACGTTCCCATGACGCTCCTCCGCCTGCGAGAGACATGTGCATGAGACGCTACACCAGCAACGAACAACGACACCACCACCATCATCAGGGATGAGCACGAGTCTCCAGATTACAACATCAGATCGTCTACAGTTAGCTGGATTTGATCGCTACATGTCCATAAGCTTAAACCTGCTCAGTTTATTTAATGTAAACATGATTAGATTGCGTATTTTTAAGCAGAATTTATATTTAAAATCTGTCACAGCCGCTACTACTTTAATACAAGAGCACGCTACTGGTCCAGGGACAATCATTTAAAATAATAATAATTAAAAAATAATAATGGTGTAGTCCAGTTTTACTAATGAAATAACATGCATGCTGTACAGTTAATTTGAGCCGTGCATTCATTTGAGTGATGACAGAAGTTATGCAGATAACTTGATCTCCAAGAAACGTTAATTAATTCCTTCACATAACAAAGATCAAATTAAATCAATTGCTAATTACAACATTGAAATAAAAATGTAAAGCTTGTACAAATACTAGAAATCGTGAATATACATAACTGGGAATTCTGTATTAAAAACAGTGCACATTTAATTCATCTATTATAGCATTTATATTGTTTTGTTAGCTTGGGTGTTTCCTTATAAACGTTTTTTTAATGATATGTCATTACGTTCAATCGCTGAACGCGCAGTAATCTTAATCCAGATATTTTAAATCAAATCCGCCACCACATTAGCCAGAGATCAGTTATCAAGGCAAGGCAAGGCAAGTTTATTTGTATAGCACATTTCATACACATTGGTAATTCAAAGTGCTTTACATAAAAGAAAGTGAAATAATCATTCACAGCAATAAAAACAAGAAGTTAAAAATAATAAAACAAGGCATCTTTCAGATCATCTCAGATGTATTAAGCGAGGCACGAAGAACGAGCCCCAGGTTAATGTGCTCTCACGTCACCGTCATTTTGAACTGATTCTTTTGACCCAAGCACTCGACTAGAAAGTCACCTGAAATGTGCATCCAGAGTAGGGCGGTCAAATAAACATTTGAATTTAAAATGTGTTTAATTCTTCTCTAAATGGTGTGACTTTGTTCCAGGGAGGCCAACAGAGGAATCACAGCCGGATTCTGGGCGTGCATGTGTGTGTGTCTCTGTGTGTGTGTGTCTCTGTCTGTGTGTGTGTGTGAGAGCCGTACCTTAGTGAGGGCCACGACCCTCTGAGCCAGCTCTGCCTCCACCTCTGGCAGCGTCTCGGCCTTACGCAGCGTCTGCTGCAGCTTCTGCTCCGCCAGCTCCAGACGCTCCTGCAGCTGACGACCCTTGTCCTCTATCTGACAAACACACACAGACAGAGACACAGAGACACAGAGACACACACACACACACACGACAGACAGAGACACACACACACAAACACCGACTAGACACACACACAGACACACACACACACACACACACACACACACACACAGACACACACACGCACCACACACGCACACACACACAGACAGAGACACACACACACACAGAGACACACACACACACACAGACACACACACACACACACAGAGACACACACACACACACACACACGCACGCACACACACACAGAGACACACACACACACACGGGTCAGCCTGAACTCATGATCCATCACGACTGGTTAATCAAACACACGGCTAATCACTGAGACCCCAGCAGCAGTAAGAGATGACTCCAACATCACTGCTTGGAATAAATGTGACCCGTGCCGACCCACTGGTCCAACTCTCCCGAGTGTGTTCACAACATCGGCACGTGACGAGTCGTCTTCTTGCTTCACGGCGGATCACAGACTCATAACTGCATTACTGCCACCTATCTCTCAAACGGACCACTGACACTCCTAATTGAGATTGTAGATCGAGTGTTAACGGTCCATTTGAGAGATAGGTGGCGGTAATGTAGTCATAAGTCTGTGATCCACCGTAAAGCAAGAAGATATATGGCTAGGAACTATACTCTCATTCCGGCGTAATAATCAAGGAATGCCTGAAAGTAGTCCCCAGCTAGGTAACTAGTATTAAGTATTATATAACTGGGGACTACTTTCAGGTGCTGCGTGATATCATTGCGGTACGGCAGTAAAGCTCCTTGATTATTACGCCGGAATGAGAGTATAGTTCCTAGACATCACAACTTTTCATTTTCCATCAGTCTTAGTACACGATGTGACTACAGAAGAGTCGAGCTTTAAATAGGACAAATATGGAAAGTCATTTTTGAGCGAGATGCTAACGGTCTAATCCGATTCAATGATCTATGCTAAGCTACGCTAAAAGTGCTATCACCAGAATGGATTCCAAAACGGTTGAGTCATAAAATGAGCCTGTTTTAAAAAAAACTGGAGTGTTCCTTTAACGAACACATTTTTGTGAAAACCTCAAATCTGAGATTTTTCACTTCTTTTGCCTATAGCTCAAAATTAGACCGTGTGCATTCACACTCATGGTTCACGGCTAGAGTAACGCTGATGAAGACGGCTGACGCGCTGCACACCTGGCAAACCAGCGAGTCCTTGTTGGCCATCTCGTTCTCCAGTTTGTCGTTGATGTCGTGCACAGATGTAGCTTCTCTCTGAGCCGCTAGGTAGCGCTTCTCCAGCGTGGTGATCCTCTCCTCCATGTCCTCCTTCTGAGCCAGAGACTGAGAGAAACCACAGAAACACACGGTCACACACTGGCTCGTACGATGCTCGTTCGAAGGCTCGTACCTCTCGTAAGTCTCTCTGCAGGCGGCTGTTGATGTCCTCGGACTTGATGAGGTCTTTGCGGGCCGTATCCAGATCGTCCTCCAGCTCAGCGACGCGGCCGCAGAGAGACACCACACGCTCCCTCAGGTGCAGGAGCTCCTTACTCTGTCTGTCCAGCGCCTCCTGCAGCTCCACGTCCTTCCCACCATCCTCCTCTGCGCACATAGAGGCGTCTGACAAGCGCTGCTGTAAACACACACCATGCTTTTTTTTCAATATGAAGACTGTCAGTATGCTCGACAGAAACGCTTTCGTTGAATTCTGGCTTTCTGCAGGATTTTTAAAGTGGTCGTCAGATGCCAAGTTTATATTATTCTTAGTCTATAACATACTTTGATTAAAATTTCTACCTATAACACCTTTTTTACCCTGCCAAATCAGCTGTTTCCAACAAGACGTTTTTTAAATGGATGTTGCTTTAAATGCTAATGAGCTGTGTTGACCCCGCCCCTCTCTTCCGTGGAGTGACGAGCAGCACTGTTTACTTCAGATGTGAAACTGGCGGACTAGTACATTATTAGGAAAGACGATTAGCAAAGATTCATTAAAAACATACTCTTCTGTAGTTGAAGCTGGATCACGAATGATTCAGGTGAACATAGATGCATTTATGATGATCAGGATCACTTCAAAGTGAAAGTAACATTAATCCTCTGCATTTTCAGCGGCTCAGATGTCAGGATTAAATGACGACTGCTTTATTTATTACATCCAACAACTAAACACTTAAATCGCTTAATCTGAGACATCTTGTCTTCCCTGCACCGAAGGCGGACACTCAGCAGGCGGGGCTAAGGTAAGACAGACCTGTCAATCAACTATTGTGGGCGTGGCCTGTACAGAACTGCATCATTCTGACAGGAATCTCAGAACAGCCTGATTTGAGAAAAAACACTGGGTGGATTTTAATCATTATAGGATGGATGTTTACACTCATTTGTGTTCAAACAACTTTAAAAGTGAGTTTTGCATCCGACGACCCGTTTAAGCTCAAATTTAAGACCTGCACAAATAAAATGAATACCATATGAGCAGGTTAGGGCAAACATTAAACAGTAAAAAGCATGATTTACAGTTCAGACACAAAAACACTTGAGCCTTTAAACCATTTTGAAGTCAAAAGTATTATATTAATTTAAACAATAGTCAATAAATTATTATATTAATTAAATAACATATATACACTGTTTAGATTTGCATAATGCATTATCTTCTTATCGATCCACCAGTTCACATGTGCAGCTGTGTGTTTGCAGGGTAAAACATGGGTGGGTTTTCACATTGGTCTGAACAAAAACAACAGGCTTATTGAACATGCAGATTCGTTCCCTGCCAGCAGGTGGCGCTTTAACACCGCAGCAGCGCTCAAATTCAATGCAATCAGAGCCTATTGAAGCTTAATTATCACATTAAGCCATGTTGCAATTCTGGTGTTTACATCCCCAAATTTAAGATCTCTTGAAATCATAATTAATGGCATTAAATTTAAGACTTTTTAAGCACTCTATTTCAACCGTTACATCTGTTTACACGGTGTTGAAAAGAGCCAGACGGTACAGTGGCATGTCAAGAAAGCTAAACAGCTCCATGTATGATTATGTCTATGTGAATAGAAGCCTACAGTTAATTAGTTAATCATCATATCGATGACTCTTTTGGTGCCGTGGTGTTTACCTTGCCATTAGTGTTTGGTGCTGCATCGGAGCTGTGATTCACTTCTGCTGATCCATCAATCATCACCTTCTTCTTATAGCTCTGCTCCTTGAGAAACACCAGCTACAACAGCCCAGAGACAAGCGTTTACCCTCCGTGACATTGTTATGAGGGATGAATGATTAGTCCACATTATAGACAATTAAAAAAAATGACATTTTGAGGTCGAATAGACGTTTAAAGGTGGGGTACGTATTCAAAAACGAGTCAGGTACCAAAACAAACTTGCAGCCAATCAGCAGTAAGGGGCGTGTCTACTCGTGATGCGGAGGAGAGAGCGCTCAGACATTAAAGGGATACTCCACATGCCAATCACAGAGGGGCGTGTCACTCGTTAAAGGAATACTCCACCCCAAAACTTGTAGCCAATCAGCAGTAAGGGGCGTGTCTACTCGTGATGCAGAGGAGGAGGAGAGAGCATTAAAGGGCTCCACCCCAAAACTTGTAGCCAATCAGCAGTAGGGGCGTGTCACTCGTGACAGAGGAGAGAGCGCTCATGCACATGACAGACATTTAAGGGATACTCCACCCCAAAACTTGTACTCAGCAGAAAGGGGCGTGTCACCCGTGATGCAAAAGCGCTCAGTGTACATGCAGCCAATCAGCAGAAAGGGGCGTGCTCGGGATGCGGAGAGAGCGCTCATGCACATGACAGACATAAAGGGATACTCACCCCAAAACTTGAGCCAATCAGCAGAAAGATGTCTGCTCGGATGCGGAGAGAGGCTCCATGCACATGACAGACATTAAAGGGATACTCCACCCCAAAACTTGCAGCCAATCAGCAGTAAGGGGCATGTCCATTGACTGCCAAGTAATTTACACTGTCAAGGTCCAGAAAAGTATGAAAAGCATGGCCAGGATACTCCATCTGCCATCAGTGGTTCAATCGTAACGTTATGAAGCAACGAGAACACTTTTTGTACGGATATAAAACAAAAAGAACGACTTTATTCAACATTTAGGCACCGTAACGTCTCCTCCGAGTCAGCGTAGCTCCATTTTGGAGATTATCCCTTGGACGCAAAGTGCGTACGCTCTTCTGTATCAGCCGGGCCACAAGGGTGCGCTGTTTGCATTCAGATCAGAGCGTAAATAGACGAAGAAGACGCAACCCTGTGGCCAAAAGTGTTCTCATTGCTTCATAACGTTACGACTGAACCACTGATGGCAGATGGAGTATTCTGGCGATGCTTTTCATACTTTTCTGGACCTTGACAGTGTATATTACTTGGCAGACAATAAGACAGTCACAAGCCTCCCGATTCTTATCTAAAATATCTTAAATTGTGTTCCGAAGACTAATGAAGCTTTTACAGGTTTGGAACGACATGGGGGTGAGTGAAAAATGATAATTAAAATTTTGGGGCGAGTATCCCTTTAATGCATGTCATGTGCAAGGAGCGCTCTCTCCTCTGCATCACGAGTAGACACGCCCCTTACTGCTGATTGGCTGCAAGTTTAATGAATTCGAAATTTGATTATTTTTTTGACAGCCCTAGTTTTCAGTGAATTTACACCCCCAAAGGAGTGACGTATCCTGGTGATACAAACATTAAAATAAAAAAATCATGAACTTTGTACTATTTGAGTTCCAATAAGATTCATTTTCTAATGTCTCTTTATGGTTTTGCCCTTTTTAGGGTTAATAGCAATATCTGGCAACACTGCATCGATGATGCGGCTGGCCTAGAACACGTTATGGGCGTAAACATTAATGATGACACAATGCTGTGTGAGGCTCACTGTATGTACAGAACTCGGTTTTCCACCTTTAATTGCTAAATTAATCAATGAACTGTTCTCGGAGGCTGTGATTGGTCCGGTCTCACCTCTTTATGAGCGGCTGTGAGCTGGTCCTCCAGCATGCTGCATCTCTCCAGAGCCACACGCAGACGCTCTCTCACCTGATGGAAACAAACACGCCACATATGAAGCACATCCCAAACACGCCAGCGGCACACACACTGAAGCCGGCGGTACCTTCTCATCCAGGGCTTTGTGATGCTCGAAGAGAGATTTGAGCGCCTTGAGCACCTCCACCTCACTGGAGACGCCGGCGGGAGACTGAGCCTGACGCTTGACCACGGTCATCCTCAGCGAACGCTCGTGACGAGACACCAGACACTCCAGATGCTCCAGCAACAGCTGAGACCAGACACAACACAGATCACGCTCAGACGAGATCAGAGCAAAGGGAGAAGCGCTGACGAGCCTCATCATCAGATCACAACCATGGAGCTTTTCAGCAACAGAGATCCTCCAGAGTTTAAATATAAGTGTATAACACTATACTTTGTGTTATATGTGACCTCAGAGCACAAAAGCAGTATATTTGTAGCAATAGACATTCAAAATTAGACATTATTATTTTATGACAAAAATTAGAGATCGACCGATATATCAATATTTAAGCATTTTACCGTTATCGGATATCGGTTTTGTAATATCAGATTCACAGATGAATTCCGCCATCTAGTGGTTGTTTTGAATAACTTTAAAGATGATTTTCTCAATATTTAGATTTTTTTTGCACCCTCAGATTTTCTAATATTGTCCAAACCATACATCAATTGAAATATTATATATTCAGCTTTCATAAATCTCCATAAAATTGACACTTAAGACTGGTTTTGTGCTCCAGGGTCACATATGACAAATGCTAAGAGAGTTTTGTGGCAAAGAATAGTTATTTTAGAAAAATAAAATATTATGGTGATATGCTAATAACTGTGGATGTGATTATACATAAAACTATATGCAAATAATCTGCACTACTTTCTTTATTTAAAGCCAAATAAATAGATTGTATGGATCGTATATTAAATATATATATATATATATATATATATATATATAAATGAGTACATGTAAGTAAATGTGACCCTGGAGCACAAAACCAGTCATAAGTGTCAGTTTTATGGAGATTTATGAAAGCTGAATAAATCATATTTACATTGATGTATGGTTTGCACAATATTAGAAAATCTGAGGGTGCAAAACAAATCTAAATATTGAGAAAATCACCTTTAAAGTTGTTCTCAGCAATGCATATTAATCAAAAATGATTTGTATGATAGGAAAATTTTTACTAAATATCGTCATGTAACAAGATCTTAATATCCTAATGATTTTTGGCATAAAATACAAATGTATAATTCTGACCCATACAATGAAATATAGGTGTGCAGCTCTAGACTGGTTTAGTGCTCATGCGTCTGAGAAACTCACGCGAGTGTTGTTTCGTTCTGCTTTCAGCTCGGCGATCTCCTCCTCTCGCTCCAGCAGCTGCTCGCGACACATGTTCACTTCCTTCGTGAGAGCAGCGAACTCCTTGTGAAGCACAACAACACATCATTTAAAGAGGATTCTGCTTAAAGTGATCGACACAAGCAGCTCAATGGAATCAGTCGGTAAGACGACGCTCTGATGTCAGCTATACTTTGGCATAATTAGCTAATTAAAGGAACAAAGGCGGTTTAAATTGCGTTCGGTGTATATTCAGGGACACACATACGCTTTCAGCCGAGCACATGGAGATCTGGTTTAGTGTGACCCATTATATATTAGGGCTGTCAAATTGGCTGAAAAACTAAATTCACATTTTTTACTCAAATATTATCCAAATTTGAATTATATTAGAATTTAAAAGGCATAAATTCAGTAAAAAAAAAAAGCTTTTGTCTTCTCTCCTGAGGCCACAAGAGGGCGCATCGAGCAAAATATTACCAAATGCACGTTTCTTCAAAGTAGGGCTGGGCAAAATGAGCAAAAAATGAATATCTCTGTATTTTTTGGCTGATTTGCGGTATCTCTGTATTTGGATTAAACCTATAAATAAAGTGAATGTAATCATGTAGGCATATATAATGTGCAAAAAGGGTTAAAATCACATTCTAACATTGCGATCTAAAAACAAAAATAATACTTTTAAAGCAAAGCTAAATTTACTAAACTAAAAAAATGAATAAATAAGCACAGATGGCTAATTGAGTAAAAAGGCTATTTTGATTATGTTACAGTCACTTTACAGTTAGTGCTATCATACAAATACACTTACGTGTAGGTTTAAAACGTCCAACTACAAACATTTCAGCTAAATGTATATTTTAGCCCGAGTTATTGCGCTCTGTGTGTTTGACGTTCGTTCAGAACCAAGTCTAAGAGTTTAGCGGAGAATCACAAAGCAGAAGCTCATGCACCTCTGACAGCAACATGTACATATTTACATGCTTTCTATCATTTACAGATGGAGAATATAGCTGTGAAATATAAGTTATGCATTTAGGAAAAGAGCACAGCGTGTCTCTGTCAGCGCCACACGCAGCCGTTCTGTCAGAGCCGCTTTAAACTGATTCATCATTACTGATACACCTCGTTTAATCATATGATTGTAATGTTTACGCTGTTAAGCTAAGCCAGCTATTTTCTTAATCTAGTAATTACATGTTTTTTTAAAGTTGATCTTTGGGCTCTTGTGTGAGACGCGAGTGCAACGCTGATCTAGAAAATGCAATAAATATGTGTTCTGTGTGAACGGCTTGGTTTCAGTTTCCGCTATATTGTGAATGTGAAGCACCACATCGAGTGGGTTCAACTGGACAGGCTAATAAACAAAAGCATTAAAATGCAACGACACCTCGTCATCGCCAAGCTGCCTGACGCACACCTAAAAATTTAAATGCGGCGTTTTGCATTTGAATGTGGATTTTTATTTTTAATTCGACGAATATTCGTCATTTTTGACAGCCCTATTAGTACTCGCGCACTTACTCCCACATATTAACATTTTAGAGCGTTTTATGTTAAGTGTATGTTAGCTTGGGTCATATGTTCGCATCTAACCTCCTACGCAGCAGATATTAGCTCTGAATGAACATTTGCGTTTCGTTTTTATTCGTTAACGAAAAAGCCAGAACTGACTTCTTTCATATATATCGACCTGTATGCGGAAAACCATGTCAGTATATCATCAAACTTTCTTCAAAATATCTTCCTTTGTGTTCAGAAACAAACACATTCATACAGGTTTGGACCTACTTGAGGCAGAGTAAAGCATGACAGAATTTTCATTTTTGGGTGTACTGTCCCTTTAAGACTTTTGAATTGTATATTAAGCTAGTTGTTTTTGCTGTGGTGTTTTAGTGTGGTGTTTTAGTGTGGTGTTTCTAACCCTAGTTGTGAGCAGTAGTCACCTGCGGCAGGGCGCTGTTGAGCTGTCTCTGCAGCGAGTCTCTCTCGTGGCTGATCTCGTGTAGTTTGCTCTGCGTCACACACAGGTTCTCCTGCGTCTCTCGGAGCGTGTCCAGCAGTCGGTCTCGCTCCTCCAGCATAGACACCATCAGAGACTCAAAGTGGCCTTCGGAGTCCGTCTGACCGGGAGAGCCGGGGCCCAGAGGGCCTCCGTTACTGCCGACCTCTGTCTCGCTGATGGTGGGCATCACCTCGCACATCATCTACACACAGACAGCACAGCGTTACCATACAGACGTCTAGTCCTTACTAGTTACAGAGACTATGTTACTAACTAAACAGAGCCACTTCAGAACTAGTGACAGACGTATCATTACTGAGTAGTTACTGGACAAAGAGAGAGAGAGAGAGAGAGAGAGAGAGAAAGCGAGAGCAAGAGAGAGAGAGACAGAGCGAGCGAGCGCAAGAGAGATAGAGAGAGAGAGTGAGTAAGAGAGAGAGATGACGAGGTACAGACTGAGCAACCATACTCTGAGTATAGAGACGGGCAGATATCGCCAGCACTGGCTGCCCAAAGAGAGCCGTATCTGCCCGTACTGTACCCATGGAGAAGTGGAGACCGAGCAACACTTCCTCACCAGCTGCCCCAACTATCAACATATTAGAGACACTTTTTATCCCAAATTTGAAACACTTTGCCCTGACTTCAAATTATTAAACAAGAAAACACAAATTCAATATTTATTAGGTGAAAAACAAGATTGCATCTTATTAGCAGCAAGATACATTGACGCATGTCACAAAAAGAGGGAGGAGTCGACAAATCAGTGATGCGCCCACACACACACACACACACACACACACACACCAAATGTAATTTTAAATTGTTCATGCAATCCTAAAATGTTGGTTTGCATTTTCTTTTTTATGTATGCATGCATGCATGTTTTTGTTGCATGTGAATATGTTCTATATTTACTGCAAACACTATGCTTTGGCAATACATTGTAAATAAAGCACACATTGAATTGAATTGAATTGAGAGAGAGAGAGAGCTAGAGAGAGAGAGAGAGAGAGAGAGAGAGAGAGAGAGAGCATGAAAGCAAGAAAGACAGTAACAGACAGAACCAGTAACAGACAGAAGATCAGATCAGTAACAGACAGAACCAGTAACAGACAGAAGATCAGATCAGTAACAGACAGAACCAGTAACAGACAGAAGATCAGATCAGTAACAGACAGAACCAGTAACAGACAGAAGATCAGATCAGTAACAGACAGAAACAGACAGAACCAATAACAGACAGAAGATCAGATCAGTAACAGACAGAACCAATAACAGACAGAAGATCAGACCAGTAACAGACAGAAGATCAGATCAGTAACAGACAGAAGATCAATCAGTAACAGACAGAACCAGTAACAGACTGAAGATCGGATCAGAAACAGAGAAAACCAGTAACAGACAGAAGATCAGATCAGTAACAGACAGAAGATCAGATCAGTAACAGACAGAACCAATAACAGACAGAAGATCAGATCAGTAACAGACAGAAGATCAGATCAGTAACAGACAGAACCAGTAACAGACTGAAGATCGGATCAGAAACAGAGAAAACCAGTAACAGACAGAAGATCAGATCAGTAACAGACAGAACCAGTAACAGACAGAAGATCAGATCAGTAACAGACAGAACCAGTAACAGACTGAAGATCAGATCAGTAACAGACAGAACCAGTAACAGACAGAAGATCAGATCAGTAACAGACAGAACCAGTAACAGACAGAATATCAGATCAGTAACAGACAGAACCAGTAACAGACAGAAGATCAGATCAGTAACAGACAGAACTAGGGCTGCAACAACAACAACTAATCGATGAAAAATCATCGATTCTCATTATCGATTAGTCGGTGTCCGCCCACAGGTGCACGTCCAAGCTTCAGCCGGTTGCTCAAATTACAGCACTGAATAACGCATTTCTATGGACAAAATGCATCTGAAAGTAGTGGAGGAAACAGAATGAGATGCTGCGGGAGAAGTATGTGATCCAAGCTGCCCAAAACATGAATATTCTTTATTTTGAGCTTTAAGTTAATGCATTAGTGTAAAGGCTTGCCCTGTCAGGCGCTGTGACACATGCGTGTGCGTCCTCAGCGCAAAAAACGTTCAGTTTACGGTCATATCCTTATATATAAATGTCACAAATTCATGCAAGTATTTCCATTTTTGCATAAGGGTCCGTACTGACAGCCTGTGTTAAGTTTAAAATACCGAATGAGCGGCGGCGGGCGCGTGCACGTGCGTCAGACAGACGAACACAGAGAGGGGGGTTGGTTTAGTTTTCAATATTCATGACACATTCAGAGATAAACGGCAATAACTCCAAATCGACTTGCCCAAAAAAAACCTAAACAGTGTAACCGCCAAAAGGATAATGTTGATCATGTTTCACAGTCTTCTTTTTCATAGTTTTCGCTCAATGTAATAAGCACTAGCCCGCACAAGCCGTCTCAATGTGTATCAAGCTGGGAGAACTCGCTCTCTGCGGAGCGTTCAGTAAGGGACCGAGGGGAAAGTGCACGTTTTCTTCGTTTTTTGCTATCGCTCACTGGGCGGTGTTTTTGTAATAGCTTTTTAGTTAAAGGGCCTATAGACATGAGACCAGTGTTAATCAATAGAAGGGAACAGTGGACATTTTTCACAACCTTCCAATTTAGACCTAGTGGTAGAAAAGGGAATTGCATGTAAAAAAATCTACTTTCTTTTTGGGATAACAGCATGTAATTGTCTGAATATAAATATGAGACGCTCCATAACCGCCTTTCACAGGATAAAGAAATGACAGTAAGACATGACTGTGATCAAAGTGAACGTGTTCCTGCAGAACATTCCTCTCACCTGTTGGTTAACACTGATTCTTTTTTATCTTTATTATTATTTACATTTTTAAAAGAGATTTTAACTATATTCACTAAATACAATTCTTAACAAATTTATGTAAGGTTTTTAACAAATGATGTAAGGTTTGTGCCACTGCTGCTCTAAACTAACAGCATTGGTGATTATGTTTTCATAGCATTCAGGTTGTTTGAAGGCCATTGAGCAGAATGTGGAATAGTGTGTTTTTTGGCAATAAAATAAAATAATTTTATTTAATCCGATTAATCGAAAGAACAATCGGCCAACTAATCGATTATCAAAATAATCGTTAGTTGCAGCTCTAGACAAAACCAGTAACAGACAGAAGATCAGATCAGTAATAGACAGAAGATGAGATCAGTAACGGACAGAACAACAGACAGAACCAGTAACAGACTGAAGATCAGATCAGTAACGGACAGAACAAGTAACAGACTGAACCAGTAACAGACAGAAGATCAGATCAGTAACGGACAGAACCAGTAAAAAACTGAGGTCAGATAAGTAACGGACAGAACAGACAGAACCAGTAACAGACAGAACCAGAAACAGACAGAAGATCAGATCAGTAACAGACAGAGCCAGTAACAGTAACAGACAGAACCAGTAAAAGACTGAAGATCAGATCAGTAACAGACAGAACCAGTAACAAACAGAACCAGTAACAGACAGAAGATCAGTAACAGACAGAGCCAGTAACAGACTGAAGATCAGATCAGTAACAGACAGAACCAGTAACAGACAGAAGATCAGATCAGTAACGGACAGAACAAGTAACAGACTGAACCAGTAACAGACAGAAGATCAGATCAGTAACAGACAGAACCAGTAACAGACTGAAGATCAGATCAGTAACAGACAGAACCAGTAACAGACTGAAGATCAGATCAGTAACAGACAGAACCAGTAACAGACTGAAGATCAGATCAGTAACGGACAGAACCAGTAACAGACGATCAGACTAGCGACAGACAGAAGATCAGACCAGCGACAGACAAAAGATCAGACCAGCGACAGACAAAAGATCAGACCAGCGACAGACAAAAGATCAGACCAGCGACAGACAAAAGATCAGACCAGCGACAGACAAAAGATCAGACCAGCGACAGACAAAAGATCAGACCAGCGACAGACAGAAGATCAGACCAGCGTAACAGACAGAAGATCAGACCAGCGACAGACAAAATACAGACAGAACCAGTAACAGACAGAACGATCAGACTAGCGACAGACTGAAGATCAGACTAGCAACAGACGACTAGCAGACAGACGATAACAGACAGACAGTAGCGACAGACGATCAGACTAGCGACAGACTGAAGATCAGACTAGCGACAGACGACCAGTAACAGACAGAAGATCAGATCAGTAGCGACAGACGATCAGACTAGCGACAGACGATCAGAACTAGCGACAGACGACCAGACAGATAGCGACAGACGACCAGACTAGCGACAGACTGAAGATCAGATCAGTAGCGACAGACGATCAGACTAGCGACAGACTGAAGATCAGACTAGCGACAGACGATCAGACCTAGCGACAGACAAAATATCAGACCTAGCGACAGACGAATATCAGACCTAGCGACAGACAAAAGATCAGACCAAGCGACAGACAAAAGATCAGACTAGCGACAGACAAAAGACCAGACCAGCGACAGACAGACGATCAGACCAGCGACAGACAGAAGATCAGACTAGCGACAGACAGAAGATCAGACTAGCGACAGACGATCAGACTAGCGACAGACGATCAGACTAGCGACAGACGATCAGACTAGCGACAGACGATCAGACTAGCGACAGACGATCAGACTAGCGACAGACGATCAGACTAGCGACAGACGATCAGACTAGCGACAGACAGAAGATCAGACCAGCGACAGACAGAAGATCAGACCAGCGACAGACAGAAGATCAGACCAGCGACAGACAGAATATCAGACCAGCGACAGACAAAATATCAGACCAGCGACAGACAGAAGATCAGACCAGCGACAGACAGAAGATCAGACCAGCGACAGACAGAAGATCAGACCAGCAACAGACAAGTAACAGACAGAAGATCAGACCAGCGACAGACAGAAGATCAGACCAGTAACAGACTGAAGATCAGACCAGTAACAGACAGAAGATCAGACACAGATTAGTATAGTTACAGGGGGTTATTTACCTTGATTCTGAGCAGGGTTTTCTCTTCTTCTCTTCTGTGTCCAGATCAATCACAGCGAAGTAAACATTTAAAATATCAACTACGACGCAAATTGTTCGTTAAGCCATTAAAATTTACGACATGAGCAAAATTAGTCACCTTTAAAAAATAATCTGACGAAGAATAAGCGACAAAATAAAGAAAACAAACGAGGCCTTTATAATGAGTGAGAAACATCACTCATTACTAGAGATCTGAGTCTTAAGTGATGGAGAAGACATCACTGATCAATCAAAGACTCTCACCGCCATTCATACACTCAAATATACATATAAATCATATAAATACCAAACTACTCATATATATATAAATAATCTCCAATAGCGGCCTGCGCTAGTTAGCATTAGCAGCTAAAGTAAGAGCGTTCAAAATTATACTCATGCAAACGCAGGAATGAATCAAGTTTAGCCTTTAAAAGAAACACATAAAGTCGACGTTTGATGACGTGTTGTATTATTAAAATATAACTGAACGAAACGCGTTGATTAAAGTGAATTATTCTGACGCGTCACCATCTGATCCATGAGGAAAAACATCGGGATAAAAGTACAAATCCACCACTTTAAAGACACAAAGCGTGCTTTAAACGACGCTATCCGCAAGCGGAGTCTCTCGTCGGCCGGGACGAGGTCGAAAAACAACAATTAACGCGGAAAAAAATAATTAAAACTAATTTTCCAGCGCGAGTTTGTCGCTGCTCCAGCTTCCTGCGCTCGAGAGAGGTTAGGACGCGATGACGTCACGACGCCGTAGGCAAATCCCACTGATTCTTTATGTTATACAAATATCAAACATGTACTCGTTTTGGTTTATGTACTTTATGCAAACATGGCATGCATAAATGTAGATGATTTTGGAGGTGAACTTCGAGGGCACAGCGACATCTCTTGGATTGTGGTTATTAATAATTCAAGTCTTGACCTTTGTGTGAAATGTATTATTTATTTATGTATTATTTTTTAAAACAATCACGATTAACTGACACTAAATCATAACTGTGTGTAACTAGTCATGACTATTATTTGTTATATTACATTTTTCAAGCATATTTAATTCAAATAATGAACAACTAAATACATAAACAAAGACAGCGATCCGCGCCAGTGGGCGGGGCCTGTGTTCCGGAAGGCGGGGTTTGGCGCGGGGGGGCGTGTCTCGGTTGTGTGTCACGTCTGCTGTCCTTCTTTCTTCTTCTGCTTCTGTGTTGTGTTGCGACACGTTTATCGAGCGATCATCATCAGACTGCAGGTAAAACCCAAACACGACGGACTGCGAATACAGGTGGAAAAGCGCGCGATGCAGCTCATAATCCTGTGATTATATTGTCTCTTTCGCGCCTTTTCAACTTGGGCTGTTGTTGTTGTGGTGGTGTGTTAGCAATGCTAACGTGCTTGTGAGGCGATTAATCAAGTGCTTATGAACGTTATTATCAATAAGTATGTGGATCAAACTAGTTCCGACACGTGTTAATAACTTTATTAATATTACTTGTAATTATTATCAGGCTATTGTAGTTTACTGTACCGCTGCGTGAGAAACGAGTCATATTTGTGAGAATAAATAATGGTTTTCATATTATCTGCTGTATTAAAATGATATTTCATCCAAACATGACCTAAAAGAAGCGATTTTGTTGAATGTTTTAAGGTGATGTTCATTAAATATAGATATATTATTAATAACCGCTTGTTTTGGGTTACAGTGTGGACTACTGGGGGGTATTACAATGATGGAGTGAATATGTAAAATTAATTCTTCAAATATGGAAATGTTATGTGTTTATGACACGATGCTGTTTTTGTCCTGATCCGGTCATTCGTTCGTACAATTATTTATTTTTTCACATTTAAGATAATTTTTATGTTACAATATCAGTAAAATAATTAAATTATGCATAACTTATTATTATGATAAAACTGCGTATTAATGTATATAAAACCTATGTATAAAACGGCTAAATTAGAGTCACGTGGTGCACACGTCATCATTAGAGCGTCAGCTAGAAAACGTCACGTGATGGAACAACGTAAAACATAGTGTTTGCTAATGATGCTTTATTAAAATTATCTTCTGAAATCGATGGACAAAAACAAGAGAAGCATAAGAACGTGCCGTTGTTTTAATTGATTTATCATGGACACAGATGTGTTCTGAATGAAGAGACGAGTTACCTAAACACTGTGTATTGATGGGTGACTTAGTTCTGTTGCTTTAAATCTCTGATAGCACAGAGAGACTGATTGGAAAAGTAATTAGACTTCATTAATGTGGAGGAGACACCGTGTGTGTGTGTGTCTCTCTCTCTGTGTGTGTGTTTCTGTGTGTGTGTGTGTGTGGTCTGTCTGTGCGTGTGTGTGTGTCTCTGCGTGTGTGTGTGGGTGTCTCTGTGTGTAGTGTGTGTGTGTGTGTGTCTGTCTGTCTGTGTATTTGTCTCTGTGTGTGTGTGTGTGTGTGTGTGTGTGTGTCTGTCTCTGTGTGTATTTGTCTCTGTGTGTGTGTGTGTGTGTGTGTGTCTGTCTGTGTGTGAGTCTGTGTCTCTCTCTGTGTGTGTGTGTGTGTGTGTGTCTGTGTGTGTCTCTCTCTGTGTGTGTGTGTGCGTGTGTGTCTGTCTCTGTGTCTGTCTGTCTCCGTGTGTGTGTGTCACTCTGCAGCTTCAGTGGGGATTTTTACTCTCTTCCTGTGTGTGTGTGTGTGTGTGAGTGTGTGAGAGAGAGCGCGCTGTGATTGGTCAGTTCCTCCTCTCTCTCTCTCCATCATCAGCATCAGTGTTTCAGCTGCTGGCCATTCGTTCGTGTGTTCTCTCGGCTCGTGACGTCTCTGAGTGTTTGCTGAGCTTGTGTCTCGTCCTGGTCTGCAGCGCTTCGGATCGGATCGGCGCTGGAGAGGCAGCTTTAATGCAGCAGGAGGACGGCCGTGGCGGCGCAGCATCTGGCGCGGTTGGTTGCATTGTGCATTGATGACCCCTGCTGTGTAGCGCTCAACCCCCCCATCCCCCCCTTCCTCCCGCTCCCCTCTCTCTCCATCACAGCTCCTGGATCAGCCATGTTTGGCACCGAGTCCTCATGTAAGTAGCCCATCCTCCACCGCCGCTCTCTTTATCCTGCATGCATTGTGCTCTGTGTGTGTGTGTGCTGGATCTGATTCACACACACACATACACACACACCTGCTGTCGTTCCTCGTCTCATCTGAGCGGCTCTGTTAGCATCGTTTGATGGGTTCGAGGCCTGCTCGCTGTGTTATTCATCACACTGGACCAGCATGTCACGAGTGCTCTTGTGGAGACACGTCTGTGTGTGTGATGCTGCTCGGTGCATCATATCGTGATGGGTTGTTTGTTGATTGGATCGATTCATTAGCAGAGATGTAAATTAGCATCAGACCTGCTTGAATTGCGGCTCTGCTAAAAGATGAACTGAGAATGTGATGAACGGAGCATATCATAACAAACCAGACATCAATGGAAATATTATTTATTCAGCTTTGATATGTAAATCTCAATTTAAAAAGAAATCGACCCGTATGACTGGTTTTGTGCTCCAGGGTCACGTGTATGGTTCAGTGTTTCTGACCACAGGCTTGACTGAACTCTCTTCTGCTCGCCGAGGCTGCTTGATCAAAAATACAGTACAATTGTGAAATATTATAAACAGCTGTTTTCTGTGTGAATATGTGTTAAACTGTAATTGATCAAAGCTGTATTTTCAGCATCATTACTCCAGTCTTCAGTGTCACATGATCTTCAGAAATCATAATAATATGCTGATTTTCTGCTCAATAAATATTTCTGATTATTATCATTGTTAATGCTGCACAATATTTTTGTGGAAATTGTGATGCTTTTTATTTCTCAGGATTCACGGATGAATAGAAAGTTCAACAGAACAGAATTTATTTGATCTTTTGTATCTTTATAAATGTCTTTACTGGGACTTTTGATCAGTTTAATGCATCCTTGATCAATAAATGTATCTGTTTCTTTAAAAAATAATAAAACGTACTGAGCCCATGTGGTTCTGATGTG
>CM049809.1:17154412-17156912 GCA_027422405.1 Ptychobarbus kaznakovi
TACCATTTTGAACCAAACTATAGTAAAGCACCTGAATTATACTGTTGAGGTAATTCTATAGTTGCTGTGGTAATATAACAACAGATTACTTACCAATAAACCAATACTGAACTAAGTTTTCTACAACTATATTATACTACAATACACTATAGTTTATTGTACAATATTTGGCGGAGATGCAACTATTTGAAAATCTGGAATCTAAGGGTGCAAAACAATCGAAATATTGAGAAAATCACCTTTAAAGTTGTTCAAATGAAGTTATTCGCAATGCATATATAACCAATTTGATTCTATCAATAAAAGCAGCTCTCTGGATTTTATCAATATGTATTTATCAAGTTAGAATCATTACAGAAATTATTTATTAAAGGAAGCAGCTGGGTGTATTATTGAGTGTTATTATTTAAACAGAGCTTTATACAGTAGTGGACATAATTATTGGCACCCTTGGTAAACATGATCAAAGAAGGCTGTGACAATTAATCTGCATTGTTAATCCTTTTGATCTTTTATTTTAAAAAAATCACAAAAATCTAACCTTTCATTGGATGATAAGAATTTTAAATGGGGGGGAAATATCATTATGAAATGCATACTTTTCTCTGATACACATTGGCCACAATTAACGGCATCCTTTTATTCAATACTTGTTGAAACCTCCATTTGCCTCCAGTTTACCAGCTCTGAGCTTTCTCCTATAATACCTGATGAGATCAGAGCCAATTCCTTCATCCAGAACCACTCCAGACCGTCAGATAAACACCTGACCAGAGATCAGAAACCATTCCTTCATCCAGAACCACTCCAGACCGTCAGATAAACACCTGACCAGAGATCAGAACCCATTCCTTCATCCAGAACCACTCCAGACCCATCAGATAAACACCTGACCAGAGATAAGAACCCATTCCTTCATCCAGAACCACTCCAGACCTGTCAGATAAACACCTGACCAGAGACCAGAGCCCATTCCTTCATCCAGACCCGTCAGATAAACACCTGATCAGAGCCCATTCCTTCATCCAGAACCACTCCAGACCCGTCAGATAAACACCTGACCAGAGACCAGAGCCCATTCCTTCATCCAGACCCGTCAGATAAACACCTGACCAGAGATCAGAGCCCATTCCTTCATCCAGAACCACTCCAGACCCGTCAGATAAACACCTGACCAGAGATCAGAGAACATTTCTTAATCCAGACCCGTCAGATAAACACCTGACCAGAGATCAGAGAACATTTCTTAATCCAGACCCGTCAGATAAACACCTGACCAGAGACCAGAGCCCATTCCTTCATCCAGACCCGTCAGATAAACACCTGACCAGAGATCAGAGCCCATTCCTTCATCCAGAACCACTCCAGACCTGTCAGATAAACACCTGACCAGAGACCAGAGCCCATTCCTTCATCCAGACCCGTCAGATAAACACCTGACCAGAGATCAGAGCCCATTCCTTCATCCAGAACCACTCCAGACCCGTCAGATAAACACCTGACCAGAGATCAGAGAACATTTCTTAATCCAGAACCACTCCAGACCCGTCAGATAAACACCTGACCAGAGATCAGAGCACATTCCTTCATCCAGAATCACTCCAGATCCGTCAAATAAACACCTGACCAGAGATCAGAGCCCATTCCTTCATCCAGAACCACTCCAGACCCGTCAGATAAACACCTGACCAGAGATCAGAGCCCATTCCTTCATCCAGAACCACTCCAGACCCATCAGATAAACACCTGACCAGAGATCAGAGCACATTATTTCATCCAGAACCACTCCAGACCCGTCAAATAAACACCTGACCAGAGATCAGAGCCCATTCCTTCATCCAGAATCACTCCAGACCCGTCAAATAAACACCTGACCAGAGATCAGAGCCCATTCCTTCATCCAGAACCACTCCAGACCCATCAGATAAACACCTGACCAGAGATCAGAGCCCATTCCTTCATCCAGAATCACTCCAGACCCGTCAAATAAACACCTGACCAGAGATCAGAACCCATTCCTTCATCCAGAACCACTCCAGACCCGTCAGATAAACACCTGACCAGAGATCAGAGACCATTCCTTCATCCAGAATCACTCCAGACCCGTCAAATAAACACCTGACCAGAGATCAGAACCCATTCCTTCATCCAGAACCACTCCAGACCTGTCAGATAAACACCTGATTAGAGATCAGAGCCCATTCCTTCGTCCAGAACCACTCCAGACCCATCAGATAAACACCTGACCAGAGATCAGAGCCCATTCCTTCGTCCAGAACCACTCCAGACCCGTCAGATAAACACCTGACCAGAGATCAGAGCCCATTCCTTCATCCAGAACCACTCCAGACCCGTCAGATAAACACCTGACCAGAGATCAGAGCCCATTCCTTCATCCAGAACCACTCCAGATCCGTCAGATAAACACCTGACCAGAGATCAGAGCCCATTCCTTCATCCAGAACCACTCCAGACCGGTCAGATAAACACCTGACCAGAG
>CM049809.1:17164412-17219018 GCA_027422405.1 Ptychobarbus kaznakovi
AATCAGCAAACTGCTCGTGCTATAAACTCAGATCCTAACGCATGAGCGACAGTGTTATTCTGATGATCAGGCCATTGAATTATTGAACATTGTGCACTGTTGAAGTGATGATGCAGTTATGGTTGAAAGCATGTGCATTATCTTTCAATAATTCCGTGGCCTGACATCAATAAAACCCCACATGTTGTACTTGTAAACCGCTGTTGTGTGTAGATGATCTGTCTAACGACCCGCATGAAGTTTCCAGAGCTGGAGAATGTGAGCTGTTGTTGTGTTTCCTGCAGTTAATGAAGGAGTTTCCTCTGCTCAGCATGTTCAACATCCACGAGAACCTGCTGGAGTCTCTTCTGGAGCTGCAGAACTACGCCGACGTGCAGGCCGTGCTGGCCAAGTATGACGGTACGAGCACTGTGACACGTGTGTGTGAGGTGTGTGTGTGTGTGTGTGTGTGTGTCTGTGTGTGTGATCCGCAGATCTATCCTCACTCACACTCTCACACACTCTCTCACTCATTCACACACACATGCACAGACACACACACACACACACATACATTCTCTCTCTCTCTCAACACAACACACACACACACACACACACACACACATTCTCTCTCACACACACACACACACACACACTTTCTCACACATACACTCTCACACACACACACACACACACACACACTCTCACTCTCTCCATCGCACACACTCTCACACTCACTCACTCTCACAAACTCTCACACTCTCTCACACACACACACACACACTCACTCACTCACTCTC
Organism: Ptychobarbus kaznakovi; assembly: GCA_027422405.1. NCBI lineage: Eukaryota > Metazoa > Chordata > Actinopteri > Cypriniformes > Cyprinidae > Ptychobarbus > Ptychobarbus kaznakovi. Next base: position 17,165,192 of record CM049809.1, read on the forward strand.
TCTCTCACACACTCACACTCACACACACACACACACACACACCACACACACAGAATCCGTCTCCCTCTCCTTCCTCTGTTGCTGTAAATGGTGTTGTACAGTACAGCCCGTCTGGATTTTAGGGTGCAGTTCTGATGTAGTTCACTCACTCATAACAACGAGCTGCTGCTCTAAACTGCCCAGCTAGAAAAGCACTCGGGTTACATGAACAAACAACAGCGTCAAAGTGCTGACCGCCAACATTTAGCCCATAACAAGAATGCAGCAGTCCCATAAACACTAGGCTTTCTGCTGCAGTCTGTGTTTCACAGTGTTTAATCATTCACCGATTACATTCACCGATTACAAACTAATAAAATAATTTAGTTCAGTTGGAAAACATACGCTACACTAAACTGAATGCATCTGCTCTGCTCCGTACAGCCAGGGTTGCCAGGTCTCATGACAAAACTACCCCAACAGCCAGTCAAAAAAAGTAAAGTAGCACGGTGACCATATCCCAAATGTTAAAATTCAATATGTAATTTCCATACCTAAAATACATATTTTACAGTCACTGCTATGCAACAGTGGCCCTCCTTCACAAAACTTAACATCTAGTGCACACTTTTTATTCAATTCAAGTTTATTTGAATAGAGCTTTTCACGATACAAATCGCATCATAGCAGCTTTACAAATAATTAAAGTTTAAGTTATTACCAAGGGGCAACATGTATAATGAAAATAGCAGAGGGCCTAGGACAGATCCTTGTGGTACTCCATACTTTACTGGTGATAATAATTTAGATGACTCTCCATTTAAATAAACAAAGTGGTAGCGTTCGTACAGGTATGATCTAAACCATCTTAAAGCCTGCCCTGTATAGTTTTGTAATCGATCTATGAGTATGTCATGATCTATAGTGTCGAACACCGCACTACGATCAACTAAAACGCCTCGATCTGACACAAGAAGCAAGTCATTTAAAACATTTAACCCACGGCAACAGTTTAAAAGTAGCTCAGTTCTGTGGAAAAAACGCAGACTTGGCAACCCTGCATCCAACACGAGCTGCAGGAGTCAGATGTTAGAGAACCCTTCCCGCGCAGAGCTCTACACTGAAGTAAAACGAAGGAACTAATTAATACGTCGTGGGAAATTATTCTTAAAGTGCCCCTATTATGGATTTTTGTGCGAAAATGAGTGAATGAAAACATCCTGCAAAGTTATAAATCTGAAAGTGCTCCATGTATAAAGTTATACTCTCAAAATACCGAGTCGACTCTGAATCATTAAAACGAGTCGTTTTTAAAACCAATCCCTGTTTGACGTCAACACGAGACATTAGCATATTCTCCGCCCACTTGTTGCGCACAGAAACTTGATCTGAATGAAAATGAAAATTCATTGTTTGCCACTAGGTGCTGCTTTTGGAACGTTAAAAATATCTGTTTCCATGGTAACGCTGTACACAAAGTAGCACTGCGCTCTGCTTTAAATGAAATCGACCAATCAGAGCAGAATAGCGTCATGCGGAGGGAGGGGTTTGGAGAAATTAATCGGTGGGAGTCGCAAATAAGATAAAAATAAATGCATATTATAAGACAACAAAACAGTTTTTTGTTAACCTGTCCCAAAACAAAATATGAACTTTCATAACCACAATAGGGGAATTGTAATATCTATTTTCCGATATTTGTTCAGTCATGTGTGCGTTCACACACAATTCAGTGTCTCTTTCTCCAGCAGCACAGCATCCGATGTCTCACTCACGCAGATATCTTTAGCTTTTCTAACGTTTACAAACTTGGAGATATTGTGAGAGAACGTGAGGAGAGCTGTGCTTCTCATGAAATATGAAATATCATTTAACTTGCTTCTAAAACTGCTTTCTGTGTTCATATTGTTTAAATTTCAATGCAAAGTCTGAATGACGTTTAGTGCATAATTCGATTGAGCGGAAGAACCGTCTCTAAAGTGTTTACAGGACTTTTGATATATATATATATATATATATATATAATACAGTTATGTAATATTGTGATTGGTGATGATAAACGGTTTGTTCTCGTCCGCAGACATCAGTTTGCCAAAGTCTGCCACCATCTGCTACACAGCGGCGCTGCTGAAGGCCAGAGCCGTGTCTGATAAGTGAGTCTCATCAACACAATATTAAAACATGTGCTGATGCAAAATCTTATTTCAATTGCTAAATAAACAAAAACGAATGCTATATATAAGGTTACTTTCATGTTACAGCAGCAAATGAGTTGACACATGGTTGCAAAGCGACTTATGGTTAGTAGAATGACTAAAGTGGGATATTAAAATTAATCTGCTGCCAATTTATTTAGTTGTTTGTTGTCTGGTTTTTACCTGAAATGAACATCTCACGTCTCGTGTAATCGCTCAATCAGCGTGAAAGACGTCAATAAAACAGCTTGTAAACAAATGTCACGTAGCATTTATCGTTAGTCATCAGTGTCCACAGCTCGTTAGTTTACTAGAGAAATGAAGTCATGTTAAATTGTAACGATGCGCGTATTCGTATTGAACCGTTCGGTATGAGGCTTTCGGTTCGCATTACAAACCGAACAAAGCCTATTACATTTAGAAAATAAAGGAGCTTAAAGTGTGTGAAATACAGGTAACCTCCCCTTGCTGGGGGGTGCGTCGAAAAACGATCTTGTATTGACGATATAGTCAAAAACATCAATATTAAGAGGATTTGGCATTGCTAATTAATGTAGACCTGTTACATTCTTATTTTTATTTGAACTATTATTATTATTATGAAGTTACTTTAATTATTTAGTTTAATTAATTTGCCCCGCAATTAACGCATAACTGACGTGCTGCGAGAATAAGATTAGGCTATTAAATGGTATTTTAAAACAGGTCTATTAGGCTACCTACAATTAATTATAGTCCTATAATTGAAATATTAACAAATTAAATAAAAAGCTTTTATCTCAAGAACCGACTTTCAAAAACATGTTTAACGCGAAATACGTTTCTTCTCATTTGTATTTTTTTCTCACGAGAGAAATATAAAGGGGATTAATGAAAACAGCTGTAGGCCTTACCAGCATATGTTGATATATTCGTCATCTCTGAGAGAATAAGCATCAGAAGCAGAAACCTCCGTTGTTATGTTTATACTTTCAATTTATGCTTGTAGTTATTAACTGAGATTAAGACGCTCACCAGCATAAATATTGTGTTAAGTTTGCATGCGTGCTTGTGTGATTGGCTCGCCTTCATAGTTAATATTTCAAACATTGCGACGTAACCAATTACATTTTATGTGTAGTTTGAACTGTACTGAAACCACACCGAACTGTCATGTTTGTGTAGCGTTACGGCTCTAATCAGTGCTTCTGTCACGTCTGTTCTGATGCGGCTTGTGTGCGTCTGCAGGTTTTCTCCAGAGGCGGCGTCACGCAGAGGTTTGAGCACAGCAGAAATGAATGCAGTAGAAGCCATACACAGAGCGGTGGAGTTCAATCCACACGTACCGAAAGTGAGCCACCTCCTCCTCATCCTCATCATCATCCTCGTCCTCAGCTGTAACCTGCCTCTCGTTTTCTCCGCAGTACCTCTTAGAGATGAAGAGTCTGATACTGCCACCGGAGCACATCCTGAAGCGCGGTGATAGCGAGGCCATCGCCTACACCTTCTTCCACCTGCAGCACTGGAAGCGTGTGGAGGGTGCACTCAACCTCCTTCACTGCACCTGGGAGGGAAGTGAGTGACCGAGAGACAGAGCCCCCGAGAGACAGAGCCCCCGAGAGACAGAGCCCCCGAGGAAGTAGCCCCCGAGAGACAGAGCCCCGAGAGACAGGAGCCCCCGAAGAGACAAGCCCCCGAGAGGAGCCCAGAGCAGCCCCGAGAGACAGAGCCCCCGAGTCCAGAGGAGACAGAGCCCCCGAGTCTCACCGAGTCTCAGAGCCCCCGAGTCTCAGCCCCCGAGTCTCAGAGCCCCGAGCTCGAGCCCCGAGTCTCAGAGCCGAGTCCGAGCCCGAGACAGAGCCCCCGTCTCAGAGCCCCGGACAGAGATCCGAGCAGAGACCCGTTCTCAGTGCCCCGAGACAGCCCCGAGTCACAGAGCCCCGAGAGACAGAGCCGAACACAGACCCGAGAGACAGAGATGCCGACACAGACCCGAGAGACAGAGACCCGAGAGACAGAGACCCGAGAGACAGAGACCCGAGAGACAGTGACCCGAGGAGACGAGACCCCGAGAGACAGAGACCCCGAGAGACAGAGACCCCGAGAGACAGAGACCCCGAGAGACAGAGACCCCGAGAGACAGAGACCCCGAGAGACAGAGACCCCGAGAGACAGAGACCCCGAGAGAAGAGACCCGAGAGACGAGACCCGACAGTGACCGCGAGCCAGACCCGAGAGAGAGACCCCAGAGCAGAGCCCCCGAGAGACAGAGCCCCCGAGAGACAGAGACCCCGACACACAGACCCTAGAGACAGACCCCGAGTCACAGAGCCCCCGAGTCACAGAGCCCCCGAGTCACAGACCGCGAGTCACAGACCCCGAGAGACAGAGACGCCGACACACAGCCCCCGAGAGACAGACCCCGAGTCACAGAGACCCCGAGTCACAGAGACCCCGAGACAGAGACAAAATTATAAATTTTTCTTTTATGCCAAAAATCATTAGGGTATTAAGTAAACATCATGTTCCATGAAGATATTTAGTAAATTTCCTACCGTAAATATATCAAAACTTTGTTTGGCTCAAAATGATCCATTTTTATTTTATGCCAAAAATCATAATGATATTAAGATCATGTTCCATGAAGATATTCAGTAAATTTCCTACCGTAAACATATCAAAACAAAATTTTTGATTAGTAATATGCATTGCTAAGAACTTAATTTCAACAACTTTAAAGATGATTTTCTCAATATTTCGATTTTTTTTTTGCACCCTCAGATTCCAGATTTTCAAATATTGTCATATCATAACAAACCATACATCAATGGAAAGATTATTTATTCAGCTTTCAGATGATGCATAAATCTCAATTTCAACAAAATGACCCTTATGACTGGTTTAGTGGACCATGGTCACAAATTATGATTTTTCTTTTGGCTCAACTCCGATCATCTCCAGAGAACATTAAGCCAGTTTATTTGTGTAGCTCTTCACACAAGTAGCTTTACAGATAGTCGTGATGTTATAAAGTCCACACTGAGCTGGATAACAGTATACTTTACACATGGAGGTCACAGAAACGATCCGGCCGTTGAGATTTGCTTCGTGACTCACTTTATGTGGATAAAATAGGATATAGTTACAAGTTGGGGTTATTAATTCACTATGCAATGATATGGAAATCTGTAAGGTTTGTTTACAACTATTTAGTGTAGTCAAGTCTCCTTTATGATGATACAGCGCTTTATACGATACACAACGTTTCTAAGCAGCATCACAGTGATGAAAAATACAAAAAACTGTTAGTTGAAAAAAAAAAAATCATGAGTTATGAAATTATTCTCCTCTGTTACAAACTAAAACCCTGTTCGTTTTTGTATAATTACTGTGCGTCGCCTCCGCTGTGGTAGTCATCATGAACACATGCCTTTATTTCTTATGTCTTTTAAGAAGCAAGCTTATTTTCTCAATATAAAGGTTGTCAAAGTGTTGAAGTGAAAATCAGAAAAACTCTAGGAATGCATTTTTCAGCTCATTCTTTGAGCTGTAAGCTGATTGTTGACGGCTTGATGTTTCAGCTTTCAGAATGATTCCCTATCCTCTGGAGAAGGGCCACCTGTTCTATCCATATCCAGTCTGTACGGAGACGGCGGACAGAGAACTGCTACCAAGTAAGAGATTGTCCTGCATCTTACCTGGGCTCGTTTCTGTCGTCTGCGGCGTCCAGATCCTCTCTGAACCTATCAGTGCCTTTCAGTGTAGTATATTAGGCCTTTGCTGCTGCTTCAGAGTCAAATCTGGACTGGTTTTGATCCAGTAAGCGTCATATCTCCAGATGAACACTTTCTGAAGCAGCTCAGCTTTACTTGATTCTCCATCAATCATGTTTTAGTCTCAAATCTGATCATCAGGATCTTTTGAGGAGCGTTTATTACTTGATCTCACATCTTCCGAGGAGCCTTTATTTCTTCATCTCTCAATAAGCATTGCATGTTTGGATCATTCACATCTTATCTTACTGAGACGTATTATTGGAGATATAGAGTGATTGAATTTTGAGACTAGCATTACAGGGTTAAAAGAGTGCTTGTGTAATTACTGACACAGCCTCGTGTCTCCAAACCCATCTGCTGTTATTTTAATATTCAGCACAGCTGTCAAGCTCCAAGAAAATAAATATACTTAACATAAAGTTGTGTGATCACTGAGGCGCTTCTCTCTTGGCGCAGTAGTAGTTAACACTGACTCTCTCTGTGTGTGTGTGCGTGCGTCTGTGTTTGTGTCTGTGTTTGTGTGACTGTCTGTGTGCGTGTGTCTGTGTGTGTGTGTGTGTGTCTGTGTTTGTGTCTCTCTCTGTGTCTCGGTGTGTGTGTGTCTGTGTCTGTGTGTGTGTGTGTGTGTGTCTCTCTCTCTGTGTGTGTGTGCGTGTGCGTGTGTGTGTGTGTGTGTGTCTTTGTCTCTCTGTGTGCGTGCGTGTGTGTGTGTGTTGTGTGTGCGCGTGTGTGTGTGTGTGTGTGTGTGTGTCTGTAAGCAGTGTTCCACGAGGTGTCAGTGTATCCTAAGAAGGAGCTGCCGTTCTTCATCCTCTTCACGGCGGGTCTCTGCTCCTTCACAGCTATGCTGGCGCTCCTCACGCATCAGTTCCCAGAGCTCATGGGAGTGTTTGCTAAAGCCGTGAGTGTCACACACCTCAGTACTCCACACAAACACACCACCCTTAAAGGCTGTTCATTTCCATCAGCACAGATTCAGTATCATCAGCTCTGATGAAGAATGGTTTGAATGGCACTGATACGCAGGGTTTGGCCAAACATGACGTTTTTTGATAACTCATCATGCTCATATTTGTATTTGAAATGTAAATTCATCACATGGTGAAAATATGACAGAGTTTATCTCAACCATTGTGTTACTCTACAAATATTTAACTACTTTCCCCATGTTTTCATAGAGACTAGTATGTAATTACTGATTAAATATAATCAGCTGGATTTGAAGAAAAAGGAGTTTAAGGAGAAAGTGGCACATCTTACCCCATTGCCTCCTATTTTGTTTAACTGTGAAACTGTTTTTCAGAAATTAATCGGGTATAAAATGCACAGATTAAAAATAATCAGAAGAAATCAATAATACTTGAACAAATCAAGCTAAAGACTCTTGAGTTCGTGACTGAATTCTCTGGATCTCTCCATATTAAACTAGTTCTTATCTTCACTTTCACAGTTTGTTGTAGTCTGAACATCTGAATGGGTTTGTGTGCATGTTTCTTCTTGCTGAAGATCAATCACTTCCAATTCCTCGCTCGCAGTGTGTGAAAGTTACTTTTAAAAGTAATGCATTATAATATTATAAAAGTAATTAATTGTGTTTGAAATTACTTTTTATGGAAAGTAATGCGTTACGTTACTTTTCTCATCTGGGCTGGGCTTGCTTGTTTTTTATATGCAAAAGTTATTTTGTTATTATATGTTACTCTTTTTGGCAAATTCACATCTGTACAGTAGAGGGCACCTTTGAGCCGTGCTGCCGCTCCGGATCACATGAAGAATCAGATGCAAGAGAAGACAGTTCAACACTAAAGGAATAAAAACATTAAAATAAATAAAACACAAATGTTAAGGTTTATCTTAAGTCACTTTTGCTCATTGGTATGATTGAATTGGATCATCAAAGGTCAGCAGCGAAGACACTGGTTAATAAAATGGGATTAAACACTTACAGGATATTTATTTTATTTAACATACAGGTGCATATCAATAAATTAGAATATCATGGAAAATTGCATTTATTTCAGTAATTCTCAACTCAAATTGTGAAACTCGTGTATTAAATCAATTTAATGCACACAGACTGAAGTAGTTTAAGTCTTTGGTTCTTATAATTGTGATGATTTTGGCTCACATTTAACAAAAACCCACCAATTCACTATCTCAACAAATTATAATAGGGTGACATGATCTGCTAATCAAATCAAAACACCTGCAAAGGTTTCCGGAGCCTTTAAAATGGTCTCTCAGTTTGGTTCACTAGGCTACACAATCATGGGGAAGGCTGTTGATCTGACAGTTGTCTAGAAGACAATCATTGACACCCTTCACAAGGAGGGTAAGACACAAACATTCATTGCCAAAGAAGCTGTTCACAGAGTGCTGTATCCAAGCATGTTAACAGAAAGTTGAGTGGAAGGAAGAAAAAGTTGCACAACCAACCGAGAGTACCGCAGACTTATGAGGATTGTCAAGCAAAATCGATTCAAGAATTTGTGTGAACTTCACGAGGAATGGACTGAGGCTGGGGTCAAGGCATCAAGAGCCACCACACACAGACGTGTCGAGGAATTTGGCTACAGTTGTCGTCAGAGGCGTCTTACCTGGGCTAAGAGAAGAAGAACTGGACTGTTGCCCAGTGGTCCAAAGTCCTCTTTTCAGATGAGAGCAAGTTTTGTATTTCATTTGTAAACCAAGGTCCTAGAGTCTGGAGGAAGGGTGGAGAAGCTCATAGCCCAAGTTGCTTGAAGTCCAGTGTTAAGTCTCCACAGTCTGTGATGATTTGGGGTGCAATGTCATCTGTTGGTGTTGGTCCATTGTGTTTTTTTGAAAACCAATGTCACTGCACCCGTTTACCGAATACATTTTGGAGCACTTCATGCTTCCTTCTGCTGACCAGCTTTTTAAAGATGCTGATTTCATTTTCCAGCAGGATTTGGCACCTGCCCACACTGCCAAAAGCACCAAAAGTTGGTTTCATTTGACCATGGTGTTACTGTGCTTGACTGGCCAGCAAACTCACCAGACCTGAACCCCATAGAGAATCTATGAGGTATTGTCAAGGGGAAAATGAGAAACAAGAGACCAAAAAATGCAGATGAGCTGAAGGCCACTGTCAAAGAAACTGTCTTCATCACCTCAAGCCACAAACTGATCTGCTCCATGCCACGCGAATTCACAGTAATTAAAGAAAAAGAGCCCCACAAGTATTGAGTTCATATCAGTAAATTAACATACTTTACAGCCATAAATTCACTAAAAAAAAAATTTTTTTGTATTGTCTTAAGTATTCTAATTTGTTGAAAACATTAGTGTGTTTTTGTTAAATGTGAGCCAAAACCATCACAATTAAAATAACCAAAGACTTAAACTACTTCAGTCTGTGTGCATTGAATTTATTTAATACAAGAATTTGACAATTTGAGTTGAATTACTGAAATAAATGAACTTTTCCACGACATTCTAATTTATTGAGATGCACCTGTATTTAATTATTGCAGGTTTGTACAATATTCTGAGTTTGCATTTGACTGTTTTTATTGATTGTGAGGAACACTGAATGCACTGAGTGAGATGAGTAAATACATGTTCATATTTAGTCTAGAGCTACAGTAAGATCGTGTTGATATTAAGTCTAGAGTTACAGTAAGATCATGTTTATATTTAGTCTAGAGTTACAGTAAGATCATGTTGATACATAGTCTAGAACTACAGTAAGATCATGTCGATATTTAGTCTAGAGCTACAGTAAGATCGTGTTAATATTAAGTCTAGAGCTACAGTAAGATCATGTTTATATTTAGTCTAGAGCTACAGTAAGATTATGTGGATATTTAGTCTAGAGCTACAGTAAGATTATGTGGATATTTAGTCTACAACTACAGTAAAATCGTGTCGATATTTAGTCTAGAACTACAGTAAGATCATGTCGATATTTAGTCTAGAACTACAGTAAGATCGTGTCGATATTTAGTCTAGAGCTACAGTAAGATCGTGTCGATATTTAGTCTAGAGCTACAGTAAGATCATGTTCATATTTAGTCTAGAACTACAGTAAGATCATGTTGATATTTAGTCTAGAACTACAGTAAGATCGTGTTTATATTTAGTCTAGAGCTACAGTAAGATCATGTTGATACATAGTCTAGAACTACAGTAAGATCATATCGATACATAGTCTAGAACTACAGTAAGATCGTGTCGATATTTAGTCTAGAACTACAGTAAGATCGTGATGATATTTAGTCTAGAGCTACAGTAAGATCATGTTTATATTAAGTCTAGAGCTACAGTAAGATCATGTTTATATTTAGTCTAGAACTACAGTAAGATCGTGTTGATATTTAGTCCAGAACTACAGTAAGATCGTGTTGATATTTAGTCCAGAACTACTGTAAGATCGTGTTGATATTTAGTCTAGAACTACAGTAAGATCGTGTTGATATTTAGTCCAGAACTACAGTAAGATCGTGTTGATATTTAGTCCAGAACTACTGTAAGATCGTGTTGATATTTAGTCCAGAACTACTGTAAGATCGTGTTGATATTTAGTCTAGAACTACAGTAAGATGGTGTTGATATTTAGTCTAGAACTACAGTAAGATCGTGTTGATATTTAGTCTCGAACTACAGTAAGATGGTGTTGATATTTAGTCTCGAACTACAGTAAGATGGTGTTGATATTTAGTCTAGAACTACAGTAAGATCGTGTCGATATTTAGTCTAGAGCTACAGTAAGATCGTGTCGATATTTAGTCTAGAGCTACAGTAAGATCGTGTCGATATTTAGTCTAGAACTACAGTAAGATCGTGTCGATATTTAGTCTAGAACTACAGTAAGATCGTGTTGATATTTAGTCTAGAACTACAGTAAGATCGTGTTGATATTTAGTCTAGAACTACAGTAAGATCGTGTTGATATTTAGTCTAGAACTACAGTAAGATCGTGTTGATATTTAGTCTAGAACTACAGTAAGATCGTGTTGATATTTAGTCCAGAACTACAGTAAGATCGTGTTGATATTTAGTCCAGAACTACTGTAAGATCGTGTTGATATTTAGTCCAGAACTACAGTAAGATCGTGTTGATATTTAGTCCAGAACTACAGTAAGATCGTGTTGATATTTGGTCTAGAACTACAGTAAGATCGTGTTGATATTTAGTCTAGAACTACTGTAAGATCGTGCTGATATTTAGTCCAGAACTACTGTAAGATCGTGTTGATATTTAGTCCAGAACTACAGTAAGATCGTGTTGATATTTAGTCTAGAACTACAGTAAGATCGTGTTGATATTTAGTCTAGAACTACAGTAAGATCGTGTTGATATTTAGTCTAGAACTACAGTAAGATCGTGTTGATATTTAGTCTAGAACTACAGTAAGATCGTGTGGATATTTAGTCTAGAACTACAGTAAGATCGTGTGGATATTTAGTCTAGAACTACAGTAAGATCGTGTGGATATTTAGTCTAGAACTACAGTAAGATCGTGTGGATATTTAGTCTAGAGCTACAGTAAGATCGTGTGGATATTTAGTCTAGAACTACAGTAAGATCGTGTTGATATTTAGTCTAGAGCTACAGTAAGATCGTGTCGATATTTAGTCTAGAACTACAGTAAGATCGTGTCGATATTTAGTCTAGAACTACAGTAAGATCGTGTCGATATTTAGTCTAGAACTACAGTAAGATCGTGTCGATATTTAGTCTAGAACTACAGTAAGATCGTGTTGATATTTAGTCTAGAACTACAGTAAGATCGTGTTGATATTTAGTCTAGAACTACAGTAAGATCGTGTTGATATTTAGTCCAGAACTACAGTAAGATCGTGTTGATATTTAGTCCAGAACTACTGTAAGATCGTGTTGATATTTAGTCCAGAACTACAGTAAGATCGTGTTGATATTTGTCTAGAACTACAGTAAGATCGTGTTGATATTTGTCTAAGAACTACAGTAAGATCGTGTTGATATTTAGTCCAGAACTACAGTAAGATCGTGTTGATATTTAGTCTAGAACTACAGTAAGATCGTGTTGATATTTAGTCTAGAACTACAGTAGATCGTGGTGATATTTAGTCTAGAACTACAGTAAGATCGTGTTGATATTTAGTCTAGAACTACAGTAAGATCGTGTGGATATTTATCTAGAACTACAGTAAGATCGTGTGGATATTTAGTCTAGAACTACAGTAAGATCGTGTTGATATTTAGTCTAGAACTACAGTAAGATCATGTGGATATTTAGTCTAGAACTACAGTAAGATCCTGTTTATATTTAGTCTACAACTACAGTAAAATCGTGTTGATATTTAGTCCAGAACTACAGTAAGATCATGTTAATATTTAGTCTAGAACTACAGTAAGATCGTGTTGCTATTTAGTCCAGAACTACAGTAAGATCATGTTGCTATTTAGTCTGGAACTGCAGTAAGGTCATGTTGATATTTAGTCTAGAACTACAGTAAGATCGTGTTGATATTTAGTCTAGAACTACAGTAAGATCGTGTGGATATTTAGTCTCGAACTACAGTAAGATTATGTTGACACAATGCTCTGCACTTACTCCTGATTTCTGTCACCATGGCAACACCAGAGCTGTCACTCAATACATCAGAAACAAAGTAACTGTTACGTATTTGAAAAGATGTTTCATTTTAAATCAAAAAGTGATGTTACTTTACTAGTTACTTGTTAAAAGTAACCCATCTTTCTTGTAATGTTACCCCAGCACTGCTGTTGTCTGTGAATCTTCTCATGCTATTATTGAATGTGATTTAATACGGAGGCTATAGTGTTCAGATATCTGACTGGTTTCTGTCTGGTTTATCACAGTTCCTGAGCACTCTGTTCGCCCCGCTCAACTTCATCATGGAGAAAGTGGAGAGTATTCTTCCCTCGAGTCTGTGGCACCAGCTCACGCGGATCTGAGCTCCTGGATATGCATTATTATTATTATTGTTATTGACTGAGGTGCCAAGTTCTTCAGAAGTGCCCCGACCGCCAGAAAACAAGAGAAACACAACCGACGTCAAACGCCGAAGGAATTATTTCCCCCTTAATCTCCTGTCAATCGTTTCTGTTGAAAACTTTTAATTGCCATCAGTATATAAAGAAAAAATAAATCAATTTCTGTACTGCGGCAAAAACTGACGTCTCCATTTTTGAAGTCCATAAGAGAAAATCATCTATGTTCATCATTGTTTTATATTATAATGTGCTATTCTATATGCTTATGCTGCTGATTCATGCCAGGATCGTTAAGAATCATCTTAATCTGTGAACAAGAGAGACATGTTTTACTGTAAACACACAAAGTGAGTGTGAGAGAGTGCGTGTGTGAGAGAGTGCGTCTGTGAGAGTGTGTGTGTGGAGAGAGTGTGTGTGTGTGTGAGAGTGCGTCTGTGAGTGTGTGTGTGAGAGCATCGTGTGAGTGCGTCCGTGCGTGTGTGTGTGTGTGTGAGAGAGAGAGAGAGAGAGAGTGTGTGTGTGTGTGTGTGTGTGTGAGAGAAGTGCGTGTGTGTGTGTGTGTGTGTGTGAGAGTGCATCTGTGAGTGTGTGTAAGTGCGTCCGTGCGAGTGTGTGTGTGTGAGAGAGAGAGAGAGAGTGTGTGTGTGTGTTGTGTGTGTGTGAGAGAGTGCTGTGAGTGTGTGTGTGTGTGAGAGCGTCTCTCTCTCTCTGTGGTGTGTGTGTGTGTGTAGTCAAGTCTGCGGCTCTCCACTCTCAAGTGAAGGATTTGGACATTGACTAGTGCTCTATTATATGTTACTACTTATTCAGCTGTGCACAATTCCAAAATAATTTGCGTTTTATAGATTTCACATCTGGAAGAGAAGTATACACACGTTTTCCGTGCGCACGTTCATGCTCTGTCTGAATCACAGGAACATCAAACATAGAACGGATTCTACTCAACGTTTAATAGCTGAGGCTGGTGTGTCGTTAAGGTCGTGGATCAGTTGACTTCATGTGAGAGAGAGTTGTGCTGGTCTGCAGAGGTTTGCAGCTGATTTCAGCAGAAGAACAGAGAGAGTGAAGGTGCTGGAAAACAAGTGTGTGTGTCTCCTGAAGCAGCAGTGATCTCCGTCACAGTCAATCTGAAAGAAGATTAAGACCATGCATCCATCCCTCCATACATCCCTTCATTAATGGATGGATGATGGGTGGACCAAGGTTTAATGGTTCTAAATTAGACACGCATTTTAGTGAATGTTTATCCATATTATGCACAAAGCAATGGTGAGGAAATGAGTGACTGGTGTTTGATGCTTAGACATGAACTTAAACTGCTTTTTATTAAATATATAAAAAAAGCCAAGTCCCAAAAACCTTCCCAAAAAGTCACCTACATCTTGGATGCCCTGCAGGGGGTAAGCAGATATAAAAAAAAATTTGGGTGAACTATCCCTTTAACTGTTCTTCATTAATGAGTTAATACCGATCAAAATGTATAATGTCCATCAGAAGCACATAGCTGACGCTTCTCTTCAGCGCCGCTGATCTCTACACCGCCGAGAAGCCCAGAGGAAACCACTTCTCCTGGTCCAGAACGCCGTCTCCCAGAACCACGTTTGTAGCCGCTACAAAAGCCTGTCTGCTCTTCACCGTCACCTCCAGCACGTGACCATGGAGCTTGGGCACGTTCCTGTACTCGATCTGACGAGAAAGCAACAGGTCTGAGAGAAGAATGAAGCTGGGTGTGATGCATTTCAAAGAAACCCATGGCTTTTCTCTTACCAGCTCATTAAACGTGGGATTGTCATTGCTGCGGACCGCTTTGGTCTTCCTCTTGCTCTTGTCCTGTGGGTCGGGTCTTAGTCTCGTGACCACATAAGCGTCCGGACACGAGCCGTTAGACATCCTCTGACAGACAGCACACAGTTCTACTTCAGAATAGGGCTTTACACTCGTGCAACTGCACAAATTAGTTAACGTGAACACATGTAATCGTTCCCATGCTGTCCTTGTAATTTAGTAAGCCAAACAACCCCAATTAATATCATTTTTAAATACAAAACAGCATTTTTTCTAATGAAAAAATAAATTTTAAGATAAAAAAATTTTTCCCGGTAACACTTTACTTGAGGCCTAATGCATAATGCATTATAAAGGTATTCATAATGTACGCTGTAATGAATTATGTATTTTCATAAATGCATTGTAATATTTAAAGGTTTATTTCTCATGTGCTTTAATGCATTATATCTATTAAATGTTTAACAATGAATAGATAATTATTATAACTGTGGTTACAGTTATTCATGAGATTATACAGGTGCATAACTAAGGCATTATACAATTATTTAAAGGCTTTAAGTAAAGTGTTCCCTGATTTTCAAATCGAACAATAATGGCTTGACTCACAATATTTTTCAAATGCTTTATCAACACAGATAACTTATAGTCTTTATAAGACAGGTAGAGCTGGATCTGCGGTCGCAGATGAGCATCCGTTTCTGAAACAAACATTTTCATCTTTAATGAATGCAGGTCTGCTGAACATGTGCCGTATCCGGTGACCGTATGTAAACAATATGTTCATTTTAACAAGAAATGGTTTGGAAATAAAACGTGAATTAATTCCTGAAGCAAATCAAAGTTATGCAACAACATATATATATATATATATATATAAAAACTGAATTATTATGACAGCAAGCTAGCTGTATGACCATTAGGAGTCCTCAGCAATACTTCTCATGCGTCATCAATCATCGTCCGGGAAGAGAATATGTAATTGGGTTTAGTCTTTACCTGACTTGACCGCAGTGTTTGGTCCGTCCAGAAACAGGCTACAGACGTATTCGTTCTGTCAATGACATGATGAAATATAAACAGTGCTCGAAGAGGAAAAAACGAAAGTGCTAGTACCCCCGCCCCTTATTTATTTATATGCATATTTATTTATTTTTATAGTACACTGCAAAAGATGCTTTTTTTGTATTGTTTCCAGCCAAAATATCTAAAACTCTCAAATCAAGAAGGATTTTCTAGACAAGTAAAAATTGTCAACATTAAGTCAGTTTTTGCTTGAAACAAGCGAATCTTGTTTTCTGTTTGAAATCAAATTATTTGAATTACCCCATTGGCAGATTATTTTAGCTTGTTTCAAGCAAAAATTGTTAATGTTGACAATTTTTACTTGTCTAGAAATCCTTCTTGAGTTGAGAGTTTAGATATTTTGGCTGGAAACAAGACAAAAAAATCTAAGTAAGAAAAAAATTGTTTTTTTTGCAGTGTAAATAAGTACTTGTTAATTGTCATAGTTCACAATGTATGTATAGTGCCACAATCAATCATTAAATAAACGTTTTCAATACAAATAAGCACAAGTCAAGCTGCGACAGCAAACAGGACCACAGCACTAAACCTGACCGGATCCATTCAGAATCACTAAACCATTAGAAAACACTTGCTTTTAAGCCAAATACACAATGAAAATAAAAATGTACTGACAGCGTGACTATTCTCTCCACAATCTCTGATGAAATCGGACGTTTTTCTGCTCTGCATTAGCTCTGTTTTTTACAACTGTCTGAATTCGTTTACCGGATCCTTGGACTTTACCGGTTTAAAATTGTGATTGCAAAAACCTGCTTAAGGTATTGTTTACATCATAATGTACTGATTCAAATTAGTAATCAATAAGTAATTATTATTCTACCTCTCCTGATCTGCTCTTGCACTGCACACAATTTGGCTGAAAGGATAACAGTACAGTGAAACAGGACAGCGTCCAAACATCCTCACGTTATATTATTCAGTGGTAAATTGATAGAAATTCTCCATTCACTTTCACTAATTCACTTTCTAAAGTTGGCACAAACACATGGGTTTATCAGTGTTTTCCTATTGTGACGTGCCTTTGGGCTAAAATGGACTGAGTTGTTTTACGCATTTCTGTGATTACAAATAAATGGAGCAGCCGCAGCTATCTCGCAATTGCAAGTTTTTATCACACAATTCTGACTATATCTCGCAATTGTGAGTTTTTATATCGTGCAATTCTGACTATATCTTCACAATTGCAAGTTTTATGTCACGCAATTCTGACTATATCAAGTTTTACAAAACGCAATTCAATTGTGAGTTTTTATATCACGCAATTCTGACTATATCTCGCAATTGTGAGTTTTTTACATCACGCAATTTTATATTGTGCAATTCTGACTATATCTCGCAATTGTGAGTTTTTATCACGCAATTCTGACTATATCTCGCAATTGTGAGTTTATATTTTTTACATCAATTGTGAGTTTATACGTGCAATTCTGACTATATCTCGCAATTGTGAGTTTTTATATCGTGCAATTCTGACTATATCTCGCAATTGTGAGTTTTTATATTGTGCAATTCTGACTATATCTCGCAATTGTGAGTTTATATCACACAATTCTGACTATATCTCGCAATTGTGAGTTTTTATATCACACAATTCTGACTATATCTCGCAATTGTTTTTGTCACACAATTCTGACTATATCAGTTGCGAGTTTATATCACGCAATTCTGACTATATCTCGCAATTGCAATTCTGACTATAGCAATTGCGAGTTTATATCACGCAATTCTGACTATATCTCGCAATTGTTTATATCACACAATTTGACTATATCAGTTTTTATATCACGCAATTCTGACTATATCTCGCAATTGTGAGTTTATATCATGCAATTCTGACTATATCTCGCAATTGTGAGTTTTTGTCACACAATTCTGACTATATCTCGCAATTGCAAGTTTTTGTCACGCAATTCTGACTATATCTCGCAATTGTAAGTTTTTGTCACACAATTCTGACTATATCTCGCAATTGTGAGTTTTTATATCACACAATTCTGACTATATCTCGCAATTGTGAGTTTTTGTCACACAATTCTGACTATATCTCGCAATTGTAAGTTTTTGTCACACAATTCTGACTATATCTCGCAATTGCAAGTTTTTGTCACGCAATTCTGACTATATCTCGCAATTGTGAGTTTATATCATGCAATTCTGACTATATCTCGCAATTGCAAGTTTTTATATCGTGCAATTCTGACTATATCTCGCAATTGCAGTTTTTTATATCACGCAATTCTGACTATATCTCGCAATTGCGAGTTTATGTCACGCAATTCTGACTATATCTCGCAATTGTGAGTTTTTATATCACGCAATTCTGACTATATCTCGCAATTGCGAGTTTTTATATCACGCAATTCTGACTATATCTCGCAATTGTGAGTTTTTATATCACGCAATTCTGACTATATCTCGCAATTGTGAGTTTATGTCACGCAATTCTGACTATATCTCGCAATTGCAAGTTTTTATATCGTGCAATTCTGACTATATCTCGCAATTGCGAGTTTTTATCACACAATTCTGACTATATCTCGCAATTGCAAGTTTTTGTCACACAATTCTGACTATATCTCGCAATTGCAAGTTTTTTGAGAGTTTTATGCAGAAACATCAAAACCAGCATCCCCAATTCTGACTATATCTCGCAATTGTGAGTTTTTATACCGCCCAATCACGGATGATGCAATTTCCTCCACCCTCCACCTGGCTCTTAACCACCTAGAAAATAAAGACTATATCTCACAATTGTGACTTTAGCTCAGCATTCAACACAATATCACGCAATTCTGACTATATCTCGCAATTGTGAGTTTTTATCAGTCACGCAATTCTGAGCACAGGGGACTATAGCCCGCTGCTCTTCTCGCAATTGTGAGTTTCCAACCACATGTCAGTTTGCGATGACACATCAGTGGTAGGTTTCAGCAACAACTGAAACACACTACAGAGAGAATGGCACAGCTCGCAATTGTAAGTGCAAACAACCTTTTCACATGTGGAGAAGCAATTCTGACTATATCTCGCAATTGCTGTGGAGAGAGTCAGCAGCACTAACAATCACAGAGGACCTCTGACTACCAACCAATATCTCCAAGAAGGCACAACAGCACAATTCCGCCGGCTGAAAAGAGCAAGCTCCCTCCACCCATCCACCACCTTTACAGGGGTACCTTTGAGAGCGTGTGACCGAGCAGCGGCAATTCTGACTGCAGCAGACCGCAAGATATCTCGCAATTGTGCCCCTCTCCCCTCCATCCTGGACATTTTTTACACGATGCTCAGCAATTCTGACCCCACCCACTATATCTCGCAATTGTGAGTTTTATATCAGCCGCTGCAATTCTGACGTGTTTTCAATCACGCAATCTCCCCCCCCATCTCGCAATTGTGAGTTTTTATCGCATGACATCTCGCAATTGTGAGTTTTTTGCCCCCCCCCCCCCCACCCTTACCAATTCAGGAAAAAACTGACTATACTATAGTTTTGTCTCTGTGAAATTCAGGTGAGTTTTGTCACACAATTTTATATCACCTGTTTTGTCACACAATTCTGACTATACTAGACAAGTTTTGTCAATTCGCAATTGTGATGTTGTCACACAATTCTGACTATATCTCACAATTAAGTTTTCCCACAAATTCTGACTATATCTCGCAATTGTGAGTTTTATATATACGACTCTGTAATCTGTGCGAGTTTTTATATCGTGCAATTTGACTGGCTATGCACCACAAATCACGCAATTCTGACTATATCTCGCAATTGTGAGTTTTATAGCAATTTGACTATATCTCGCAATTGTACAGTTTATTTTTTGTTTTTTAGTTTTTATGTCACGCAATTCTGACTATATCTCGCAATTGCAAGTTTTTATACTGTGCAATTCTTTGTGTTGACTATATCTCGCAATTGTGAGTTTTTATATCACGTGGTCCTGTGAGGCACAATTCTGACTATATCTCGCAATTGTGAGTTTTTACATCACACAATTCTGACTATATCTCACAATTGTGAGTTTTTACATCACACAATTCTGACTATATCTCGCAATTGTGAGTTTTTATATTGTCACGCAATTCTGACTATATCTCACAATTGCAAGTTTTTATCACGCAATTCTGACTATATCTCGCAATTGTGAGTTTATATCATGCAATTCTGACTATATCTCGCAATTGTGAGTTTATGTCACGCAATTCTGACTATATCTCGCAATTGTGAGTTTTTATATCGTGCAATTCTGACTATATCTCGCAATTGCGAGTTTTATATCACGCAATTCTGACTATATCTCGCAATTGTGAGTTTTTATGTCACGCAATTCTGACTATATCTCGCAATTGTGAGTTTTTATATCATGCAATTCTGACTATATCTCGCAATTGTGAGTTTTATGTCACGCAATTCTGACTATATCTCGCAATTGTGAGTTTATATCACGCAATTCTGACTATATCTCGCAATTGTGAGTTTTTATATCATGCAATTCTGACTATTCTATGTGAGTTTTTGTCACGCAATTCTGACTATATCTCGCTATATCAATTCTGACTATATCTCGCAATTGTGTCACGCAATTCTGACTATATCTCGCTATCACGCAATTCTGACTATACTCGCAATTGCTTTGTTTCTGACTATATCTCGCAATTGTAAGTTTTTATCACACAATTCTGACTATATCTCGCATATCACGCAATTCTGACTATATCTCGCTATATGACTATATCGCAATTTTTGCAATTCTGACTATATCTCGCTCACGCAATTCTGACTATACAATTGCGAGTTTTTTATATCGTGCAATTCTGCAATTGTGAGTTTATATTTATTCTGACTATATCTCAACGCAACTTCTGACTATATCTCGAGTACTTATACAATTTGACTATATCTCGCAATTGTGTTCTTGTCACACAATTCTGACTATATCTCACTCACGCATTCTGACTATATCTCGCAAGTCACGCAATTCTGACTATATCTCGCATATTGCAATTCTGATCTCGCAATTGTGAGTTTTTTATTCTCTATATCTCGCATCATGCAATTCTGACTATATCTCGCAATTGCAATTCTGACTATATCTCGCAATTCGAGTTTTTATACAATTCTGTCTCACAATTGTGAGTTTTTATAATTCTGACTATATCTCGCTTCACGCAATTCTGACTATATCTCACAATTGTGAGTTTTTATATATCACGCAATTCTGACTATATCTGCAATTGTGAGTTTTTATATCAACAATTCTGACTATATCTCACAATTGTGAGCGCAATTCTGATCTCGCTATTCTGACTATATCTCACAATTGTGAGTTTTTATCACGCAATTCTGACTATATCTCGCAAGTTTTTATGTCACGCCTGACTATATTTGCAATTGCGAGTTTTTATCACGCAATTCTGACTATATCGCAATTCTGCAATTCTGACTATATCTCGCAATTGTGATTAATTGTGCAAACTATATCTCGCAATTGTGAGTTTTTATGTCACGCAATTCTGACTATATCTCGCAATTGCGAGTTTTTATATCACGCAATTCTGACTATATCTCGCAATTGTGAGTTTATATCTCATAATTCTGACTTTGTTTCTTAGAATTGTGAGATATAAACTCGCAATTGCGAGATATAAAGTTGCAAGAACCTTTTTAAATTTTTATGAATAAAATGCCAAATTAGTCTTTTTAAATCTTTAAGTTCGTTTTGTGATAGTTTTCACTCATTGGTGGAGTGATGTTGTGTATTGTCATGTAAAGTATTGGGAAGCAGCACTCACTCACCCCTTTACAGGGCCCTTCGAACAGCTCCTTCAGATACTTGTTCAGCAGAGACATCTTTCTGCTTGCTGTAAAGGACATGTTAAACCAGCTGGGGAACCTAGAACAGCACAGAGACCAGATCAGTCCGGGCCTCCTCGGCTGAGGAGTCATAACACATGAGCCGGTCTCTTACTTCGGGAGCGTGGACTCGATGAAGTGCTTCTGCAGCAGCTTATGGAGCATCTCAAACTGAGCAAAGCTCTTCTGAACGACGAGGTATCCGTCCTCAATCGTCAGCCTCAGCTCATACGTCTGACATGGAGGACATTAGAAATGCACAGCTGAGATGTATGATTTTACCAACATTTATAAAGTTCAAATATATTTTATTTCAAGTATACTTTATGTAGAGTACTAATATCAATGCACAGTATTGTAAGTGTTTCAATGCTGCTTGAGAATAAATTGGCTCACTTTTTAGTTAAAGCTGTACATTAATTGAACTAGTTGATGATATGTTTTTCTTTTCTATTGCAAACGCACTGTAAGCTATACTTGCAAGTGAATTTACTAGCTATATAGAGTACAACAGGGCTATAGGAGCCTTTGATATTATTTTCATCTAAATGACTAGATGGCACAAAAACGTGGCGAAGCACTTTCTAAAACATCTGCTTTTTAAGATGCATGTGCAAATTTGTCTGAACCTTGTATGATTATGATTCTGTGCTTACTTGAGCTAATATTTTATGTTTTTTTAAATGTTGTAGATTTATGTAGCAAACGAGAATCGCTAAAATGAATGCATATATTTTGAGACAAATGTCTACTTAATGATTTTCAGATATTTAAAGCGGCAATTTTTAAATAACGACAGAATATGTAAAAGTAAGGTATTTGGAGTAAAAAGCGCCTCTGCTGTTGGGGCTAAAGACACAATAATTAACATGATAATTAATAGATTGCTGACTTTTCCATTTGTTGACATGGTTAGATTCAGATTGTAAATATCATATATTATGTATGTGTCCATATTAGAGATAATCACCATGTTTTAGAATGAAACATCATGTTTAAAAACACGATATTAATCATATCATATAATAAAATATAATTTGTTGTTACTACTGTAAATCTATATTAAATTATTATTGGATTTCCTTCAATGCTTTCAGAATTTTACTTATTAAAATTATTTTGTTTCTGTATTTTTAAATTAACATTTTAATGACAGTATATTTATTAAACTTTTTTTTTTTTGAAAAATGAGCAGAAAATACTACAAACTTTGCTAAAGTGATTGTTTTGAACAAGTATTAACTTAGACATTATTTAAAAAAAAAAACTGTATTTTAGCTGAAGTATGTATTAATACCGTGTGTGCCACCTCATTTATGATTTTTATACAAAATAAACAACTTGAATGATTTATTTTCACACAAAATCTGTTGCTCCATTAATGTTCAATACATTTTTTCTGCAATTATACATTTTATGCGCAGTGAATTGCACATTTGGGCCTTTAGTACCCTAAATCTTTAGCTATATACTCTACGTCTAGCTGACTTCATAGTTTATGAAAGTGAACACTTTGAAGTATACTCTCAGTAAACTACCAGTCTATACTATTTTCTTTAAGTTTTCTATACGTGAAGCTAGCATCATACTTATAGTTTACTCACGCTGTGGAAGATCTATGTATGAATCAAAGGCATTAATGAAAGATCATGAGCCATTTCATCCAAAAGATGATTAGTTCCTCTAGACTTAAATATCTGTTTAAAATCATTAGGATATTAAGATCATGTTCCATGAAGATATTTAGTACATTTTCTACATTAAAACTTAATTTTTAATTAGTAATATGCATTGCTAAGAACTTAATTTGAACAACTTTAAAGGCGATTTTCTCAATATTTGGATTTTTTTGCACCCTCAGATTCCAGATTTTTAAATATTGTCCAAACCATACATCAATGGAAATAATATTTATTCAGCTTTCAGATGATGCATCAATCTCAAAAAAAAAAAAAAAAATGATTACTGTTTTTTTTCTCCAGGGTCACATATGCTGGCGTTTTACCTCAAATAAGCCAATTGGTATGAAAAATAGCACTAAGCAGTACAAACATAGGCCAAACATGCTTGGATTTTTCTGTATACTTGCCAGTATAAGCCAAAAGTGGTATAAGTCAAGTATACATTTCTTAAGTATATCTCCGACTGGAATTATACAATATTATTTATTAGACACATACTAATAGCATGTCTTCACAACATCATAACGCTTCTTCTCAAAGGTTTTTGTGATGTAAACTCACCACATCTTTGCCGTTCGCTGTATATTTCTGGATCACGGCCTCCTGTATGTTAGCGTTGGAGGAGATCTGGCTGTTAGCCTGCGCGTCTGAACGCTTGATGGAGGAAAGCTGCACCATATTGTGGATGAGGAAGTTTATCTTGACTGGGAAACTCTCCATGCTCTCCTTAATTTTTCTGAAACCGAAAACACACATCTACTACTTCGCCATGAGCAGAACCTCTTATTGCAAAGGCCATATCTCGCTTGTTTGTTGATTTGTGCAATCTTTCATTTTTGTAAAAAGTGCCGTGTGAGGAGAGGACATGATCTATTCACTGCAAAAAAATATTATTAATATTATATATTATATAAATATTATTGAAAAAAACAAGAAAACAAGCAAATAATCTGCCAATAGGGTCAACAAAATAAAGTTATTTAAAACAAAAAACTAGATTATTTTGCTCGTTTCAAGCAAAAACACACTTAATTTTGACTTGTTATTTCCGAAAACAAGACAATAATATTTACTTGTCTAGATTTATTTTATATTTTTATATTTTGGCTGAAAACAAGACAAAATAATCTAAGTAAGAAAAAAAAAGCATTTTTTTGCAGTGTATTCGCTGCAGAATGAGTCTTAAAGATGCATAACGATCTACTGAAACTGTAATGAGGAGATATTTAAAATAAAGCATGGAAACAACGTACAACAAATGCTATATTCATAATTAAAACTTAGATGATATCAAACTTTAAAATTGCATTTTATAAGAGGATTTAACAGACATTAGAGAGAAATAAACATATTCAAAAATAAGACGTACAGATCATAATTAATGCTGCCGAACGATTAATCTCATCCAAAATAAACATTTTGTTTACTAAATATATGAATGTGTACTGTGTATATTTATTATGTATATATAAATACAAACACATGCATGTTAATAATTAAGAAAAATACGTTATGTTTATATATTAAATATATTTATATAAGAATATAAATGTATAGACAAGTAATTATTTTCAAAATGTATACTGTATGTGTGTGTTTATATATGCACATAATAAATAAATACAGTACACATACATATATTATGTAAACAAAACTTTAACATGATTTTTTAAACATTTGTGATCCTGGAGCACAAAACCAGTCATAAGTGTCAATTTTTTTATTATTGAGATGTATACATCATATAAATGAATAAATAATATTTCCATTGATGTATGGTTTGGACAATATTTGAAAATCTGGAATCTGAGGGTGCAAAAAAATCTAAAATATTGAGAAAATCATCTTTAAAAGTTGTTCAAATTAAGTTCTTAGCAATGCAATTAATAATCAAAAATTAAGTTTTAATGTAGAAAATTTACAAAATATCTTCATGGAACATTATCTTAATATCCTAATGATTTTTGGCATTTAAGAAAAATGTATAATTTTGAGCCATACAATGTATTGTTGTCTATTGCTACAAATATACCTGTGCTGCTTATGACTGCTTTTGTGCTGCAGGGACACAATTATTGGTGTGATGTGTTTACTTAGTAAAATATGAAGTGGCTTCCAGCTCAGAGTCGTGAGGCCTCAGTTTGTTGTGAACGTATTTTAGGTCCTGGATGTCCTTCAGGTCAGGCATACCGGCCGCCAGCATCTACAAGCAGACATGTGCATCGATACAGAAAACACACCAGAGAAGACGGGATCATGTAATAATTACCAAACACTGTAAAACCAAGTCAAGCAAACATAGCCTCACCAGCTGCAGCAAACCGAGCACCAGAGCAGAGCGTCTGCGCAGACGGTTGTATGCATCACAACACAGCTCCACGAAGCGATGGAGACGCTGTGGGTTCTCCCCCCCGCCCGTGATGAAGCGCTGCATCTCTGGAGTGAAGATGAACGGCGTCCGGTCTCTGTCAGTTCACAACGGGGACGTTTAGAAGGGATTCCTTGGTTAAACTTTACTTGAAGAGGAGTGCATAAGACTGACATGAATATTAATGAGGTTTGTGCATGTTTATGACACCTGTCATTAGCTCAGTTAATGCAATGATGACATTGTTTGAGATGTCTTTGTAATGGGGTAGGGTTGTTTAGGGTTTGGTTATGTTAGGGTTAGGTTTACTGAGTCAATGACACTTAATGACAGGTGTCATAAACATGCATAAACCTAATTAATATTACATTTAGCAGACGCGTTTATCCAAAGCGACTTACAGTGCATTCATGCTATACACATTTTTGTCAGTACATGCATGTGTTCCCTGGGAATCGAACCCACAACCTTTGCCCTGCTAACGCAATGCTCTACCACTGAGCCACAGGAACACATCTTATGCACATCTCTTCAAGTAAAGTGTTACTGAGTATTTTTCACTGGCCAGATAAATGAACACGAAATTTTTTTATTCATATCAGTCAATATTGATAATTATCACGAAAAATATCAGATCTTTATTTCAAGTTTAAAGCCATATTTTTGCTTTAAACTTGATATTTTTGATGCGTTCAGAAATGTAGTCTCATAAGAATAATAAGAAGCTTAAATAGCAGATCAGTAGGTTGGGCTTTCTTAAGCCAACCTAATAAAATTCAATACAAATACCCACAATTCTGCCGAAATACCACGGTGCAGTTCGTGTTACTACAGTAAATCCATGGTACATGGTGATTTGTAGACTGCAAAGTCTTCTGACTGTCTCGTTGCACAGTATTTCTGCTGTTTGTCAAAACAGTTTCATCCGGCTTTAAACTAGTTTACAGTTTATTTCAACCGCTTAAACCACACATTTTCAAAACGTTGCCTCTTTTTTTCAAAACTTTACACAAATCCAAGAATTGCACACAAAATACAAAATACCTCACATCTCTTGCAAAACGAAGCACCAACCAAAATATCTAAAACTTCTTAAATCACGAAGGATTTTCTAGACAAGTAAAAAGTTTCAGGAAAAAACAAGTCAAAATTAAGTGAGTTTTTGCTAATAATCTAATAACAAATAGAAAACAATATTATTTTGCTCGTTTCAAGCAAAAACTCACTTAATTTGGACTTTTTTTTCCCCCTGAAAACAAGACAATAATTTTTACTTTTCTAGAAAATCCTTCTTGATTTAATAATTTTTGATATTTTGGCTAAAAATAAGACACAAAATCTCAATATGAAAATCCTTTTTTGCAGTGTGAAGAATTCACTGATAATTGGTGTCTGTTTTTTGCAGATTTGGTGTGTAAGCAGATAAAAAAAAGTTATTTGTGTCTCAAGAGCTTCACGCTGGATCTGTTTCGTTCTGCTCGTCTATAGTAAATGTATATTTATCGATTTATCGCCCAGCCCTACTTTTCCATCACCCAAAGTGAGAAGAAATTAAATCACTTGCCTCTTGATGCTACCGAACTTCTGCGCATTGCCCATGATCTTGCCGAAGTCGATGTGGAACATGTGGCCGCTGTGTTTGATCATGATGTTGTCGTTGTGGCGGTCGCAGATGCCCAGAATGAATGTGGCGACACACCAGCCGGCGCAGGAGTGAAGGAAGTTCATCACGGCCTGAAGGACAGACGAGAGACAGACACACCGAGAGCAGACATCAGCGATGAAGACATGCTCGGGATATATTAGGGATGTAACGATTCACTCAACTCACGATTCGATTCACCATTTGTTTAACTAAATTAGATTTTAGATCAATTAAATGTGTCCTTTTATTATTGCTTGGACAAAATACTGCACGTTTCTTTCTGAAATTGAAATATAAGACTAATAATATACTAATATAGCAATAGAATATTGATCTTTTGTTGGTTTTGATTGCTTTTATTGTCCTCAATTTGTAAGTTGCTGTAATTTAAATATAATGTGAATAACAAAACGAAAGTCCCAAATCAAATAAATAAGTAACACAAATCAAATACATCTCTTCATTTAAACAAACTAAGGCTTTTCTTCCCTCTTTCCATTTAAAATGAAAGGCAAGGCATTTTAATCATCATCCAACAAAGATACGCATACTGCCGTTTATAATCTAAATTAGATTTTAATCTAAATGAAGCAAAAACAGAATGGTCACTTAAGTTTTGTGAAACTATACATAAAAAAATATGCATGAAATGAAACAGCAGACGACTGAATGCCGATTCACTTTGCCAGCATAGCTAAAGCCTTTCCTTGGTTACCGCTAAACAAAAGCGCTACGCTTTGAACAGCAAGATACAGTGTTTCCTTGGTTACCGCTGTAAACAAAGAGCGCTACGCTTTGAACAGCTAAAGTGTTTCCTTGGTTACCGCTGTAAACAAAGCAGCGCTACGCTTAAACAGAATACAGGTCTGACCGCTTAAACAAAAGTACCTTTGAACAGCAATGAAAGTGTTTCCTTGGTTACTGCTGTAAACAAACAGCGCTACGCTTAAAAAATATCTGTTTCCTTGGTTACCGCTGAAACAGTAAACAAACGAGCGCTGCTTATGAACAGATTCACTCTCTGATACAGTGTTTCCAGGTGGTGCTTAAAGCCTTGGTTACCCTCAAACGCCAAAGTAAACAAAGCGCTAGCGCGCTGTACTTATGAACAGCAATGATACAGTGTTTCCTTGGTTACCACCGCTGTAAACAAAGCAGCGCTACGCTTATGAACAGCAATGATACAGTGTTTCCTTGGTTACCGCTGTAAACAAAGCAGCGCTAAGCTTATGAACAGCAATGAACAGCAAACAGAATACAGTGTTTCCTTGGTTACCCTTAAACAAAGCAGCGCTACGCTATTTAACAGCAATGAACACAGATGTTTCCTTGGTTAAACAAAGCAGCGCTGCACTTATAAACAATGATAAGTGTTTCCTTGGTTAGCTGCTGTATGAACAGCAATGATAACAGTGTTTCCTTGGTTACCGCTGTAAACAAAGTAAGCTGCACTTATGAAGCAGCGCTGCACTAATGAACAGATGAAACAGTGTTCCTTGGTTTCTTACCGTTTTTACCGCTAAACAAAGCAGCGCTAAACAAAAGCAGCGCAGCACTTATGAACAGCAATGATAGTTTCAGTGTTTCTTGGTTACCGCTGTAAACAAAGCAGCGCTGCACTTGAACAGCAATGATACAGTGTTTCCTTGGTTACCGCTTAAACAAAGCAGCGCTACTTATGAACAGCAATGATACAGTGTTTCCTTGGTTACCGCTGTACAGAGGCTGCACTTAGACAGATTGAACAGTGTTTCCTTAAGAAAACATACCATCTAAACTTTTCTAAAGACAGTAAGTTCCCCTCAGACATACATTCATATAAACTCCTGAATCGCGATTTGTTTAGCATCTCGACCGATTTGAATTTATCTTTGAATAAATGTTGAGCCGACTCGCAGTTAATCGTTACATCCCTAGAATATATGCAGTACCTTCTCGTAGTCTTCTCTGGTCTTGTTCCTCATATGGAACCATTTCTCCAGTGTGTCTTCCCTCAGCGCTCCAGACAGACCCCACTCCTGGTGAATCTGTGCCAGCGTCACGGCGTCACGCACCACTTCCACTAAACCTGAACGCAAACACTCATGACACCAGCTCTTACGTTCATATCTTAAAATGATCTGTATGTATTAATGCATTAACTTCAGTAAAACTTTTGACTGCTTTTAGGTCAAGGTCAAGTATATTTACACGGAGTGTCTATTCACACTAAGTGCAGATAGCCCAGATATTGACCCATTAAGGTTGAATCCATTTAATAATTTGAATTAAAACTATAAATTTACACGCAATATGTTATTATTGAGTACGGTTTTATAATGTACTACAACACTGAGGTGCAGATAATTGCCACTATTTGCAATAAGTAGTATAAATAGCAGAAAATATTGCTATTTTAACATAGCGTAAATAGAATCCATAGCTATTTGTATTTAATGTAAATAGCATATCATTAAACAATACTGCTATTTTGACTTAGAAACCATTGCTAGTGTAAATAGCCACTGCCTTTATTTATATAGCACCTTAAAAGTAAAAGCACAAGTGCTGCACTCAAAACATCAGATATCATCACATCAAAATATATCACATACAAAAAGCATTAAATCATTAAATATTGAAATCATTAAATAATACAATAAGGAAGATCACCACAACGAACAAACAAACAGAAAAACAAAAAAAAGTGTCTCTATAATTTAAACAGAATTTGTTTTAATAAAAAGTATTGTTAGGGGATATTAGGGGTTTTGGCACCAATGCAGTCGATTTCAAAAATCAATTTCATTCTTGTAGCAAATACAGAGCATGTCTTTGGATTGTGAGGAAAACATGCTAAATCCATACAGATCGTCATTTCAAATACTGTTTCAGAGACCGTTTGTTTTATTTAATGGGGTCATTCATTGAGGAATCAAATTGTAATTGATCTTTGGCATTGATAAGGTCATTGTTCCATATACAAACATACTCATGACTCAAAACTTCCTTGATAGTCCAACTTATCTACTGTTTGAACAGAGGTGTTCAAAGTCCAGCTCCAACCCTAATCCAACACACGTGTGAAGCGGCTAACTAAGACCTTCAGAAAAACACGTGACCTCTGGAGTCTGAAGGCAGATCTCTCCAAGAACATTTTGAGCTCCCTTCATCTGGGCTATCTCAGAAAGATAAGACTTAACAAATGTGTCTTTAAGATTTCAAAACAGAAAAACCCCAGCCGGCCTCGCCTCTCCTGATATCACACAAATACACGTCATCATTCAATACACATCACGATATAATAACTGGATTGTATGTGAATCTGCAGCAAACAAGCCAAAGAGACCCAGTGTGTCTGTGAGAGAGATTCGGTCAGGTTTACACTTGTTGATGTTGTTCAGGAAATTATATAATTGAGCAGCACACTACATTTAAAAGAGTAAAAGCAGTGAAACGGTGAGTATTTTACTTACCCCGCTGGCAGATAACTTTACCCGTTTTAAGCAAAATGCACTTAATTAATTTTGTCCCCTGGAAACAAGACTAAATATCTTAAGACATTTTGCTTATCTAGTAAAAGTATCTTGATTTAAAGGGGTCATATGATGTTGCTAAAAATAACATTATTTGGTGTATTTGGTGTAATGCAATGTGTTACGTGGTTCGAGGTTCAAAAAACACATTATTTTTGCACATACTGTACATTATTGTTACTCCTCTATGCTACGCCTTTCTGAAACGCGTTGATTTTTACAAAGCTCATCGTTCTGAGAAGCAAGGCGTGCTCTGATTGGCCAGCTATCCAGTGTGTTGTGATTGGCCGAATACCCCAAGTGTGAGACGGAAATGTTATAATACCCTTAACGTATTGTGATGCGTGTCCCGGCAAGACGAGACCTATTACAAACGAGACATTTGTTGCATCCACTTGGGACATAATTACTGATTGTAAACAACACCATGTCTGCATTTGTGATCGAAGAAATGCCAAACAAGCGCTACTCTACACTGCTCAAAACGTATGTTTGATTCGCCAGTATAAAATCTTATGAATATCAAAACGTACATACTGTGAGTCAGAAGCACCAGACTGTTCTTGCAAAGCTGGAATTGCTCACTTTATAGTGTTCACAACCATTCATAGTGTTCAATTTCTAGGCTACTCTTCCAGGTTCAGGACACAGTAAATTGCGCTGCACAGACACCAATATTTGGGTTGAAGTGTTCTGGAACAGTGTTGTAAATATAACTTAACCACTGATTTCTAGTTGTGTCCTCTTTTGGATCCCAAACAAAGTAATTTCTCTTTCACAACGAAACACAGCGTCTCCAGAACAACACTACACCCAGAATAATAGCTCCGCCTTCTTTCATTGCGTATACGTTTGGGGCGGGTTATGCAAATCTCCCTACATCGTGACGTAGACATGTGGGGCGTGTTTAAATGAGGCGTATTAGGAGAACGTGGACGAGTCTTAACTTTGATAAAGAATATATCTTTGGTTTTGAGACTTTAGTCTTTGCAGCTTCAGGGATCTTATATAAGCAGCTTATAACACTCCAAAGAGAAAGCAAAACTTAAAATCGCATCAAGAATTTTAGATATTTTGACTAGAAACAAAACAAAAATACTAAGCAAGATAATGCATTTTTTTAGAGTACTGATGCAATACGACTAAAGGATTGCAATGTATTAGTATGATTATAAGAGCAGAAACCCACTATCATGTCATCGCCGGACTGACCTTGATCTCGTCCGGTGGAAATGCATCTGTAGCTGACCATCCTCATGTCCAGTCCCTCCAGTCTCCACATGCGGTCCAGAACACGCACGATCTGCAGCACCAGCATGTCCTGCCGCAGGTTATCTCCGGTCTGAGCCAGAACACAACAGCAGAAATCATGCTTTAAGATGAACTCAACCAGCACTGACAACGTAACTCGTGAAGGATCGTCATACTTTGCAGATGAGGTCGTAGTTCTGGCCCAGTGGGTCAGCGGTGATGAAGGACACTTCCATGGGCGCTGCGTTTGAATTAAACACCTTAAAAGACTGAGAGACATGCATAGTTTTCTTGAGATTTTCATGCATTTACTGTATATCACCAGCAGTGATGGATATAACCAGAAACTCTTGAAAGTGATGCATCACGGACACAACTGCTCAGACACAAAACCATCCAACAACTATTGATAGTTTTCAGTCACGTGACCGGCTCGAAGACCTGGAGGGCAAAACATCCATAGAACCGCAGCACAAGCCTGTTTCCAATCCACAGATATTTAGATCACCTCTCAAAAGAATAAAACAAAGATATGTGACCCTGGACCACAAAACCAGTCATAAGTGTCCATTTTTAGAAGTTGAGATTTATGCATCATCTAAAAGATGAATAAATAATATTTCCATTGATGTATGGTTTGTTATGATTAGACAATATTTTAATATCTCGAATCTGAGGGTGCAAAAACATCAAAATATTGAGAACAGCTCCTTTAAAGTAGTTCAAATAAAGTTCTTAGCAATGCATATTACTAATCAAAAATTAAGTTAATATAGTAAATGTACTAAATATCTTCATGGAACATGATATCCTAATGATTTTTTGCATAAAAATTAAAATGTTTATATTTTTTTCCCAAACCATGTATTTTTGGCTATTGCTACAAATATACCTGTGCTGCTTATGACTGATTTTGTGCTCCAGGGTCACATATGTGAACAAAAAGCAAGTCTTAGCCATTTGCAATCCATATAAAGCACCCGCCGCAATATTGCAATCACTAAAAATAGTGAGACATTAAAACGCTTAATTTAAAAACACTTAAAAAGTGCCTTAATGTATTACAAATATTAAAAGATCAAATTTAGTACACAGCTTATTGATTATATAGGCAAGCCAGAATATGAATGCAATGTGCTAAATGATCAATTAAGCACTTAATGTGAAACTTTGCGCATTGTGTTTATATTCTGGGTTCATCTGCTTGCCTGCACAAAGTATGCAAAATCAATAAGGTGTTTACTGAATTTGGCCTTTTAATATCTGTCTTACTACATTACTCAAATATGAATACTCAAATATGTCAAAAATGGGTCTCTTTTTTAATGTGAGTGATTTTAGGCAGTATGTTATAGTCGTGTCCAAAATATTATGTTATGCTTCTTCTCAGAAAAAAATGTATCTATTAAGAATCTAGATCATATCAAGAGACTGATGACCTGCTTTTCACTGCTATTTCTACCAGATCTTAGTGCTATAATTGATCGTTTAGATCACGACATTGGCTTTTAAAGAACTAGTCCAATGATCTCATAATAACTGTAATACTGATCATGAAATCAGATGAGCAGATCTCAAGATTTTCTTTTTATTGCAAAAGCAGAATAAAAAGACCAACCAAAGCCCTGAAACACGGAGTCGGATACTCTCGTCTTCTCAAAGCGGGACTATTGTCAGATAAAATGAGCCAATGCTTCATAAAAGGAACAGCTGGTTAAAAACAAGGCAGTGAGATTAATCTTCCAGTGTCCGTATGGAACAAATAATAATAGAAAGCATTTTGATCTTAAATGGCTAGAAGTGGAAGATAGGATGATTGCTGCAATACTTAAATCTCCATTGGATCAGTATAATACATTACAATCTTGAATATGTTACTAGACGAGTAACAAAGGGGGCATTTATACTCCTTTATGCTAAAACAAATTGTGTTAAACGTACAGTTACACTAAATCATGGAATCTCTTACCAGTGTCATTAATGAATACGAAAAATGTATTTTTAAAGGCACACCTTGGCATTTTGTACTTATAGGAGCTTGAGGTATAGGAATTAATTGAATGAGCAACATGTTTTTAATATAGTATGTGTCTTAGATATTAAAAAAGAGGAAGACATTTTTATAGAGATGTTTTGGATTGTGGAGAACACGTTTAACTTTTTCTTGATGTATGTAATAATGTATGATGTTAAGTGTTGTGGGGACCCGAGGAAGACTAGCCATGCTTGAAGTCATAGATAATGGCGATAAATACATCAATAAATAAAGATAAACATGTAAGAATGAAAGAGCACAGATGTTCAACATTGTCATATTTTACAGACAAAGCAAAACAGAAATTTCATTAATAAAGGACTGTGAATAATTAAAGATTATTATTTAACCAACTTCAATTAAAATTCAGTAAAAGACCGAAAAATTGTGCTCGTGTGGTATACTGGACAATGTGTCTCAATTTTTATCTGCCAAAACAGCTCTGATGGAGTCATAACCCTGTGTTTATTACTAATCGCTCATACACAGTAAATTCACTAATGCATTTATTGAATTTACCTCAATATTCACCCCTTTGACCACAACCGCTGGATCTAACGGAAGCCTGCAGGACTGTGCATCGGCAAAAAAGCTCACAATCTTCCATCTCTCTTGGCTAAACACATCCTGCACAAAAACAACACTTTTAACTATTTGATTTCGGAAACAATGATCTTCTTATGTTAAGGCTCTCTGTGTTGGGTTTGTTGCCTGATATGTTACGAGACCTTTCTCTTGGTTTTGTCAGCTGTACGGATTTTCTCCGCCACTTGAGTGAGAAGATCCACCAATCTGCTCTGGCGCTGAAGCTCGTGTCTCAGAGCGCGACCGCAGCAGTGCTTCAGCGCCGACAGAACCTTATTCATCCAACTCTTATAGAGCCAGTCGTCCAGCGAGTCCACGAGTAGCCTACACACACACACACACACACACACACACACACACACCACACACACACACAAACACACACACACACACACACACACACACACACACACAAACACACACACACACACACACACACACACACACACACACACACCCACAGACAGACACACACACACACACACACACACAGACACACACACACACAGAAACACACACACACACACACACACACACACACACACACACACACACACACACACACACACACACACAGAGAAACACACACACACACACAACACAGAGAAACACACACACACACACACACACACACACAGAGAAACACACACACACACACACAGACACACACACACACACACAGACACACACACACACACACACACACAGAAACACACACACACACAGAAAACACACACACACACACACAGAGAAACACACACACACACACACACACACACACAGAAAAACACACACACACACACACACACACACAGAGAAACACACACACACACACACACACACCACACACACACACACACACACACACACAGAGGAACACACACACAACAGACACACAGATACACACACACACACACACACACAACACACACAGACAGACACAGACACACACACACACACAGAACACACACACACACACAACACACACACAGACAGACACAGACACACACACACACACACACACACACACACACACACACACACACACACACACAGACACACACACACACACACACACACACACACACACACACACACACACACACACACACAACACACACAGACACACACACACACACGATGATGCATTTGCTCTTTCTCATGGGCCATTCCGTGTCAAATCAACCAAATTTCTAAAACTTCCCTGGTTCAAATTTTTGATTTTGATGATATGTTTTCTGAAGAAAGACAGACATGTATTGTGATGAAAGCCAAAATATTAAATGTCATGGATGAATATTGACTGAGTAATCCACTATTTTGTCGAGGGGGGTAAAAATTGCAATTTTCACCTGCGATACGGAGCCAAATTACAGGGGGGTAAAAATGACTTCAGAAAGACCTCAGCATCATAATATCATTTTTACAGAGATTGTTAGATCTATTAGTAAAATCTGTTCACGTGAGCAATATTTGTTGTATTATCTACCAATGGTAACCATTCAAAAATGAGGAAAGAGCACTTTTCAAGTTTTTTCTCCAAAGTTTGCATGCCTGTATCTCAAGAAGTATTAAAGATATCTTA
The DNA here is from genome assembly GCA_027422405.1 of Ptychobarbus kaznakovi. Classification (NCBI taxonomy): domain Eukaryota; kingdom Metazoa; phylum Chordata; class Actinopteri; order Cypriniformes; family Cyprinidae; genus Ptychobarbus; species Ptychobarbus kaznakovi. The sequence continues at coordinate 17,201,479 of CM049809.1, forward strand.
ATGGCCTTTTAGATATTGGGTCTTAACAAACTTTACCTTTGGCACCTCCATTTTTAAGGTCTTATATGGTTTTATTCCGGAGATATTGGAATTCCAATATGGCTCCAGGAAGAAATCATTCAATTGTATGTATTTTCAGTGGTCAAAAACCAAACGTGGGTCATTTTGCACAAAATATGATACTTTTATTTATTTTAAAGAGGAAGGTCTGAAGAAAAATAATGTTGAAACTAGAAATGTATATCATTACCTTCATTCAAAACAACAGACATGAACATACCTGTCTGAGGGCCAACTAATATTCTTTTTCCAAAGTCAAAGAGTGGTTTTATCCCATTTTCAAATGGTCACCATTGGCACATAATGCAACAAAGATTTCTAAAGTGAACAGATTTTACTAATAGACCAATCAATCTCTGTGTAAAAATAATACTATGATGCTTCCATCTTTCTGAAGTAATTTTTACCCCCCTGTAATTTGGGTCGAAATTTCAGGTAAAAATTGCCATTTTGACCCCCTCTACAAAATAGTGGATTAACTCATCCATGACATTTCATATTTCATCTTTCATTACTATACATGTCTGTCTTTCTCCAAAAAAAAAAAATATTAGCAAAATCCAAAATCTGAACCGGGGACCTCTGTTTGAGTTGACACGGAACGACCCTTATGTTTCTATTATGGTTTACAGTTCAAGTCCATTATAATAACTCCATTCAATACAATTAAAACCACTGGTAATGTGATGCATGTTTTCACACCAGTACAGCTGCTGGGCGATACGGATACAGTGCAAAGATCTTGAGAGCAGAAGCTTCACCAGCGGCCCATCGATGTCCCACTCCATCTTCAGAGCCTGGAGGAGAGATCACACGAGTTTGTTCAGTTATTCCCAGCATTATAAAGCTCAGAAGCTCAGCGTGTGTGTCTCACCTGCACCAGCTGCGGCAGAAACTCCTCCAGCTCACTGTCACACATCTGCTGAAAACACTGCACCGCCGCTGACCGCACACACTGGTCATGAAACCTGACACAAACACATCCGCTTCACTGTAATACACATACAGTGCTTATTCTCTGGTTCACAGCAGAAGTGCAGTTCAAGCTGTTTGCAGTAGTTTATTCACTCTCTGTGTTTGATCTGATCTGAGCAGCATCAGAAAATAACTAACACTGTATTGATGGAACATGTGCATGTGAACTAAAATCATTAATAAGACAAATGGGTGTGTAATATAAGCAAACATGTATATCACAATATATTTCCTTTTTTGCAACTGCGTGTCTTTATGTAAAAATCCAAATTATTAAAATATTGTTAAAAGTAAAAAAAATTAAACTATAAATGATTGAGGCTTTTCATTTTTGATGCTGCTCTAGGTCCCAGTATGTCCAGTTTTAAGTTTTCATGACTTAATTTAGACTTTTGTATAATATGAACACATAAATAAACAAGGACAATTTATGTTTTTCAGAAGTCAATCTACATTAAACAGTGCCTGGAGTATATACACTCACCGGCCACTTTGTTAGGTACACCTGTTCAATTGCTTGGTAACACTAATTGCTAATCAGCCGATCACATGGCAGCAACTCAATGCATTTAGGCATCTAGATGTGGTGAAGACGACTCAAACCGAGCATCAGAATGGGGAAGATAGAGGATTTAAGTGACTGAACGTGGAATGGTTGTTGGTACCAGACGAGCTGATCTGAGTATTTCAGAAACTGCTGATCTACTGGGATTTTCACACACAACCATCTCTAGTGTTTACAGAGAATGGTCAGAAAAAGAGAAAATATCCAGTGAGCGGCAGTTGTGTGGATGAAAATGCCTTGTTGATGTCAGAGGTCAGAGGAGAATGGACAGACTGGTTAGAGATGATAGAAAGCAACAGTAACTCAAATAACCACTCGTTACAACCAAGATCTGCAGAATACCATCACTGAACACACAACACGTCAAACCCTGAAGCAGATGGGCTTCAGCAGCAGAAGACCACACCGGGTGCCGCTCCGGTCAGATAAGAACAGCACACGGAGGATACAATTCACACCGGATCACCAAAACTGAACAATAGAAGATTGGAAAAACGTTGCCTGGTCTGATGAGTCTTGATTTCTGCTGCAACATTCAGATGTAGGGTCAGAATTTAGCGTAAAGAACATGAAAGCATGGATCCATCCTGCCTTGTCTCAACGGTTCAGGCTGGTGGTGGGGTAATGGTGTGGGGTATTTTTCTTGGCACACTTTGGCCCCTTAGTACCAATTGAGCATCGTTTAAACTCCACAGAGTATTGTTGCTGACCATGTCCATCCCTTTATGACTACAGTGTACCATCTTCTGATGTACTTCCAGCAGGATAATGCACCATGTCACAAAGCTCAAATCATCTCAGACTGGTTTCTTGAACATGACAATGAGTTCACTTTACTCAAATGACCTCCACAGTCACCAGATCTCAATCCAATAGAGCACCTTTGGGATGTGGTGGAACGAGAGATTCACATCATGGATGTGCAGACGACAAATCTGCAGCAACTGCGTGATGCTATCATGACAATATGGACCAAAATCTCTGAGGAATGTTTCCAACACCTTGTTGAATCTATGCCACGAAGAATTAAGACAGTTCTGAAGGCAGAAGGGGTCCAACCCGGTACTAGCAAGGTGTACCTAATAAAGTGGCCAGTGAGTGTATGTATATATATATATATATATTATATATGTGAGCCACAAAAGCAGTCATAAGCAGCACAGCTATATTTGCAGCAATATCCAACAATACATTGTATGGCTCAAAATGATCCATTTTTCTTTTATGCCAAAAATCATAATGATATTAAGATCATGTTCCATGAAGATATTCAGTAAATTTCCTACCGTAAACATATCAAAACTAAATTTTTGATTAGTAATATGCATTGCTAAGAACTTCATTTGAACAACTTTAAAGGCGATTTTCTCAATATTTAGATTATTATATTTTTTTGTTTATAACTTTTTGTTGGCAGATTAAACGAAGACATAATATAGTGTACAAAGATTACAAAATGCAGCGAGTTAATCTGCAAAAAAAAACTATCTTTCAGAACTGATTTCAAACACTTCAACACTAGAGCCGCTGAAACCATCCGCTCACTCCAGAGAATCCACAGAAGCTATCTGAAAAACAACTCACGTCTGGCCCACATCCAGAAAACATTACACCGCACAGAAAAACTGATGGGTTATATATGTACTCATCGCTCAGGAGGAACAGGGCCTCCTCGGCGCTCACGGGGCTCCAGCGCTCCAGGACGGAGTATATTTCAGGCAGGTTCTGCGGTCTCCACTGCGGCGCGCTGCCCAAAACCAAGTGCAAGCGCGAGTTCCTCTGGCTGCATATGTGCCGCTTGCTCCACAGGAAGGCCTTCTCATTGTCAGTCATGCTGCAGAAGAAGTGACATTAATGTCAACATCAAACACTATAGGGCTCTATTTTAACGATCTAAGTGCATCTAAGCGCATCTGTTATTGCTCATGAGTGTCTTATCTTGTACTGACAGCGACAGGGAGTGTTTCTGACACACTTCTGTTACTCTCTTCTGCAGCTCTTCACACAGCGCTGACTCCAGGACTGATTCGGGCCGAGCCGCTGCTCGCTCATATCGCCACCGCTCAGACTCCGGGAAATCAATCTGTGGAGTTTCATTTATGAATTAATACCTTGAGCACTCACAAAAGCGTTTAAGAAATGTCAAGAGATAGAAATGTGGTGGAATGTGTCCTGCACATTAGCCGATAGTATCTTGCGATATCGGCTTTGGCTGATGCCTTTGACTAGGGTTTCCCAAAGTTGGGTTCGGGAACCCCTGGTGGTTCGTGAGGGAATTGCAGGGGGTTCGTGAGTTGCTACAGGGTATGCCTACGAGTGTATATCATTATCGAATTAATAAAAACATTTATTTTGCAAATAAATGTTACAGGTGTATACTATTGTCATGTAAATGTTAAATCTTCAATATATAAATATAATTCTCTTTTTGGAAAACCCTGTATTTAAATTTTTGTTTTAGAAAAAAAATTATAAATCGTAAATTAAAGTAATGTTAATTTTTTATAATTTTCTGAGTGTAATAATAACAATAGCTATATAAATATTACTTATTAAAACTGATTAAAAAAATACATGTTTTTAAAGTTAAACGTGCCATTCAATTATTGAAATATTTACTTAAAATATCAGGGGGTAGTTTAAAAAAAGATTGAAAACCCCTGCCTTTGACGATAGCAAGACGATTATCATTATTATAGTAATACTATCTACTTTAATATTAGGGCTTATTTGTTCCATCAAATGAATTTTTCTGCATTTTTACAGTGTTGCGCGTTATAACCAATCACGCATGATTATGTTGAGTTTATGAATGCAACGGCCAATCAGAGGTGTCATCGCTGAATTCAGCTCTCTGGCGAATTCTCTCATCATAAACAACATGCGATATAAGTATACAATATTTATTCATTATATGGTGTAGATAGTTTCACTGATTATAAAGGGAGTATTGTTTAAAGTGCATAAACTTGTGCTAGACTGAGGTCAGTTGTGATGTGCTTTGATAGTTTTTTTAGCTGCTTTTTGAATAACTGAGGAAATGCAAGCATTATAATTATTAACTTAAAAACAAAGATCAACAAAATTAAAAACATTAGACTTAATTTTGCCTTATGATGGAGTTGGTTAACTTTCCTGCATTGAAACTAAGCAAATAGATAATTAACCCTTGTGCAACCTTATGGTCCTTATTTTTGTAAAAAATAAAAATAAAGAGTATAATTTTGCCTGTGTTAATGCTAACTTCATACATTTTAGCTCAGGTGTGTATGTTTAGTGGAATTTTAATATTCCACCCTCATTTCCTTTAATAAATATTAGTGGTGGGCGTTATCGGCGTTAAGTCTGCGTTAACGTGAGACTCTTATCGAGCGATAAAAAAATATCGCCGTAATCTATTCTCATGTTGGTTGGGAGCTGGGTCATACTACGCAAGCTATGATGACTTTCACCTGATATTTTAGCGCGGATGTATACCTAGCCGAATTGCACTGTAGGGGCGAGAACGATCTTCGAACTAGAGCTCGAGTCCGTGATGGACAGTTTTACGGCTGGTCTATGTGTAATACAATCGGGCAGGACATCCAAACGCTCACCTATCATTCATCAACCTCAAATTGGCTTTTCATCTGAAAGATGTGTGTATAGCAACTTTACATGGCCGCTCAATATGATGTTAACCTAGAGAAATGTGCTATTGAAGTGTTTGTGTGGAAGCGCGTTTGCTGCAGGACATGCTCCGCTGCGCTCACTTGCTCTTACATCTCCGTCATTCTGGTCATACAGATAAAAGTAGCCTAATACATCTTTCGAATCTGTAAAGACTCTACGTTTATTTGGTGCACTCAGAATAACAAGAAACTTGCTTCAAGCAAACAGGATGCTTTAGGTCTCATGTGAACTGAGCGAGAAACTTCGAAACTCCGTCTTTGAAAAATATATCTATAGAGAGTGAAATGTTCTAAAAATAAATGAAGACATGTGTGTTAGCATGGATGATTTACATGAAATTTCATCTGTGCAACACTGTGCATAAGATGGCTTTCATTCAATATAATAACAAAAACGTTTTGGGTTTTTATTCAACTAATATGTGGGCACGCTGTGATCTGTACTATATTTTTACTGTAATTGACAGTTATCGGCAAAAAACTACAAAAAACCAACACGAGTGGGAGGAATGTGTCAATTCTTCCGAGTGGAACGGGATTTTCCCAGTTTTTTCGGGGATTGGGACAGGAAGAGATTAAAGTTTGTGATGCATTTTGGAAACAGAGATGAGCCCCGTCTTATGCGCACTGGCTGAGAAACCCGTCTCAAAGACTTACTTTTAGTCATTATTGGGTAGCAACATATTCTGAATCCTCGGCAGAATCAAATGACCATTTTAATCTGATTAATCTAGATAAAAAAAAAAAATCTATGCCCACCACAATAAATATATTTTACACTAGTACAAAATATTTCTTCTCAGTGCCTTTCTGACAAAATATCCTCATTGAAACCCATTAAAACTGATATTTTTAATCACAGTGCCGTTTAACTGTAAAATGATGCAATTTTTGTTAAAAGGCTTTCATTCTGTTGGCAAGGCTTCAAAATTGTATTTTCTACAATTTTTTACCAGATGGTGCAATTTTTTCAGGTTTTGTCTATAAAGGGTCTATAAAGCAAATACTGGCTTTATTCCTGTTTTCTGCTTCTGCATATTATAGAGCCAATTTAGATAAATAATCCAGCTTTAATTGTGTGTGTGTGTGTGTGTGTGTGTGTGTGTGTGTGTGTGTGTGTGTGTGTGTGTGTGTGTGTGTGTGTGTGTGTGTGTGTGTGTGTGTGTGTGTGTGTGTGTGTGTGTGTGTGTGTGTGTTGTAATATTTGAGAAAGAATAACTCTACTGTAAATCATAAACTCAAGCACTGTGCACCAGCGGAGTTTTGCTGTATCTAATGGAGAAATGTGGTACTGCGCCCAAACAATATCTCACTGAAAGCTCATTTTTTGAGATATCAACCTCAAATTTGGAACACAACTTGTTTTGATTTATGGATTTGTTTTTCTAGCAGCTTTAGAGTTCAACATGTTTCATATATAAAATATTAATAAAATAAAATATTTTTCATAAATCATTTTCATAAACTTAAACCTGTATAACATTTATTTTTTGGTTTTACTTTTGAAACTTTTTTTACTTAAACAATAATCTTTCATGGGTTGTATTTAAAATGAGACGAAACTTAAGTCTGTGCTCCTAAGCTTCCCATTTTATGACTTTTTTTATTTATATTTTTTGACAAGGACATTTTTGTCCACTATGGACCTAAGTGTAACTTTTTTTTATTGATGCTGACGATATAACAGTTGAGCATATTGCGCAACACTTCTGCACATGCCTCTCATATTACGAAGAGAATATATAAATTGCACCTTTTGAATAATAATAATCTTGTTTGCAGAGAGTGTATGTATAAGCATGTATGTGTCACCTGTAGAATGACTCCAGTGGGCTGTCGATGGAGTTCACTCAGCGCCGGTGATGGAGGACAGACCGGTGGAACATGTGTGGACATACTGAGCAGAACTGTGCCACAAACTAGAGTCCTGCAACAGCACAGCATCCATCCATCAATCACAGCATCAAAGAAACATTGATCGAAGCAGATTCACTGCATATGAAGGTCTAAAATGACCCTTGCATTCCAGAACAACACAATTTATAATGCACAAAAGAACATGCTCATGCTGCATTGAAGGTGTTGGGCATAAGCGTAAATAAACTATTGTCAGTTCTGGCAGTATTGAAGAATATGAAGACTAAATGTTTTCTAAAGCAGAAGATATTTTGAGAAAAAGTGTCTTTTAACAGGTCTAACGTTGTTTGGTTCACAAAATTTTTGAAACATCAAAGCATCCCTTTAAAGGGGTCATATGATGTTGCTAAAAATAACATTATTTGGTGTAACAATGTGTTTATGTGGTTTGAGGTTCAAAAAACACATTATTTTTGTACATACTGTACATTATATTTTCTCCTCTATGATATGCCTTTCTGAAACTCGCCGATTTTTACAAAGCTCATCGTTCTGAGAAGCGAGGCGTGCTCTGATTGGTCAGCTATCCGGTGTGTTGTAATTGGCTGAATACCTCAAGCGTGAGATGGAAAGTTACACCCCCACACCGTATTGTGATGCGTGTCCCGGCAAGACGAGAGTAAAACATGCTTATAAACGAGGCATTTGATGCATCCAGTGAGGACATAATTACTGATTATAATGACTCATATGGTCTTTTACATGTTGCTTTCGACCGCATAAACAACACCATTTCTGCATTTGTGATCGAAGAAACGCCAAACAAGCTCCTCCTGTCCACCCTCTCATCACTAGACATCACTGATTCCACTTCGCTGGTTTGAATCCTATCTCCCTGGTCGGTTTCAGGTGGCAGGTATCCAAAGCACATCATTGGTCCTATGGGTTCCCCAGGATCGGTTCATGGACCCCTCCGTCTTCTCCACATACACTACATCACTGGCTCCCATCATACAGCACATGGCTTCTCCTACCATTTCTATGCTGATGACACACAGCTCTATCTCTCATTTCGACCAGATGATCCAACGGTAGCTGCACGGATCTCAGCTGCCTGGCGGACATCTCGCTTGGATGAAAGAACACCATCTACAGCTCAACCTGGCAAAGACTGAGCTTCTTGTCTTCCCTGCAACTCCAACTCTACAGCATGATTTCAGATTCACTTTGTCATCAACAATTACCCCATCAGCTTCGGTCAGATTCTTGGTGTAATCTTCGTGACTGACCTTCATAGAGACATTGCAAAGACTGCTCGATCTTGCAGGTTTGCACTACACAACATCAGAAAGATCAGGCCCTTTCGACAAGCATGCTGCACAACTTCTTATCCAGGCCCTGTCATTTCTAGACTGGACTACTGCAATGCTCTTCTAGCTGGACTTCCATCAAACACAAACCTCTACAAATGATCAGAATGCAGCGGCACGATGGTCTTCAACGAGCCCAAAAGAGCCCACGTTACACCTCTCTTTGTCTCCTTGCACTGGCTACCAGTGCAGCTCGCATCCAGTTCAGACACTGATTGATTGCATATAGAACAACCACAGGCTCAGCATACTTCCACTCACTATACGAATCTACATCTCCAGAAGTCTGAGATCTGCTAGTGAGCGACGCCTCGTGTACAATCACAGAGAGGCTCAAAATCACTCTCCAGAACATTCTCTTTCACCGTTCCTGCCGTGGAATGATCTTCCCACCCCCATCCGGAATGCTGGATCCCTGTCATTTTCAAGCACAACTGAAAACTCATCTCTTTCAACTCTACTTGAAAAAAAAAAAAAATCACTTTTTCAAAATCTTCATCTTTCTCTCCTTCTCTTGCTAGCATGACTTATGTGAACAATGCCTGAGACTTGGTGTTATTGGAACTTCCTCTCTATGTTTGCCTCTCAAGATTATTCGCTTTATGTCCCAATTGTAAGTCGCTTGGATAAAAGCGTCTGCTAAATGACTAATGTAAATGTAAATGTACTCTACACGCTCAAAATCATGTTTGAATCGTTATATAAAATCCTTTGAAATCAAAACGTCTTACAGGCTGTGAGTCAGAAGCACCAGACTGTTCTTGCAAAGCTGGAATTGCTCAACTTTATAGTGTTCACAACCTTCATAGTGTTCAATTTGTAGGCTACTCTTCCAGGTTCAGGACACAGTAAATTGCGCTGCACAGACACCAATATTTGGGTTGAAGTGTTCTGGAACAGTGTGCAACAGTGTACAATATAACCTATAATATTGATTTGATTTGTTGCAAATATAACTTAACCACTGATTTCTAGTTGTGTCCTCTTTTGGATCCCAAATAAAGTAGTTTCTCTTTCACAACGAAACACAGCGTCTCCAGAACAACACTACACCCAGAATAATAGCTCCGCCTTCTTTCTTTGAGTAAATATTTGGGCGGGTTATGCAAATCTCCCTACACCGTGACGTAGACATGTGGGGGCGTGTTTAAATGAGGCGTTTTAGGAGAGCGTGGACGAGTCTTAACTTTGATAAAGAATATATCTTTGGTTTTGAGACTTTAGTCTTTGCAGCTTCAGGGATCTTATATAAGCAGCTTATAACACTCCAAAGAGAAAGCAAAACTTGAAATCACATCATATGACCCCTTTAAACTGGTTTGATGAGGTGCATGGCATACCTGTTATTAAAAATAGGAAGGACTGCCCAGCACAGGAGCTCGGGGGTTTTGGCCTGTTTTGAGCCCAGTAGATGAAAAGATAACATTGATTCATATGGAAGTTCCTTTACTGGAACAGGAAACACCAATCTGAAACACACAAGAACATCGGGGAAAATATATATACTGTATTGACCAAAATATAGGACATAGTTTTTTCCTTGGAAATACATCTGAATAAACATGCTCGTCTTATATTCAGGGTCTAGACTTTAACATATCAATAACACACCCACAACAATAGGTGGCGCCAAATACGCATAAAAAGAGTGTGCCATGAAATCCGTATTAGTAGTCGTGACATGTGGCCAAGTATGGTGACCATACTCAGAATTTGTGCCCTGCATTTAACCCATCCAAGTGCACAGTCAATGCTGTGTGCCCGGGGAGCAGTTGGGGGTTCGGTGCACTCAAGGGTCTCACCTCAGTCATGGTATTGAAGGTGGAGAGAACGCTCGTTATTCACTCCCCCCACCGACAATTCCTGCCGGACCCAAGATTCGAACCCACAACCTCGGGTTACAAGTCTGAAGCTCTATCCATTAGGCCACGACTGCACTTCTGTTATAAAGATTGCGAGTGAAAACAAAAGAAAAAGAAAAGCTTACAGTGGCATGACTGTCAAGTTAGTCTAATGGGAACAAACTTCCTCTGTAAGGGATTTTAAAACATAAGACAGAATCCAGATTTGAAGACTACAATAATATTTCATTTCTACTGTTAATAAAATGTTGGTAGGCTACTATGAGATGGATAGACTAAATGTTATATAATTCAGATGGGCTACCTGTTATTTTTATGGTATTTCAAAAAGTGTATTTTTTTAAGATCTGTACATTTTACCTGTATTTACCATACTTTCAAAACAAAAATATGCCAAATGCCAAAAAAATATTAATAAAACACAAGATTTGGTTTAAAAAAATACTTTTTCCAAAAAGTACATCTCGAAAAGTGGGTCATCTTATAATCAAAGTCGTCTTATATTCGGGTCAATATGGATTTGACGTTGAACTCAATCCCATGTTTCACAGACATATACAGCACAATGAGGTCACTGGATACTTGGACTATATCAGAACTGAGTCTGGATTTGATTTATCCTAATGAATAATATAAATATCTTGTGCACCGTTTTAACCAGTGACATCCTTGACTTTCCCAGCACATAAATACCCAGAGTCCATCGTTTAGTGAAGGTATTCATTAATGAAAACTCTCTCTGTCATATATTAACCCAGTGGTCTCAAACTCAATTCCCGAGGGCCACAGCTCTGCACGGTTTAGCTCCAACCCAAATCAAACACACCTGATCTTCTACACAAACTTTAGGTACATTCAGGATCAATAGAAACTTCAAAACAGATGTGATTTGCAGAGCCGTGGCCCTCCAGGAATTGAGTTTGAGACCACTGTATTAACCTGTTTACGTGCAATGTTTGAACCCAAACCCAATGAATGGAATACCTTTATTAAAATACATACAGTTCATGCTTGAACTAGAGGCATTCAGAACAGATGTGGCCTTTAAGAATGCATGTTTATCATCACATATGAGTAGTCTATGGAGTAGCTCTTACAGCCGGTTGCATTGGATCTTGCCGCCGAGTTGCAGTGAAGTGCTGATGTTCTCAGACAGGACAGGTTCGGTCAGATTCCTGCCGCAGTACGTGAGCGCGCAGCTCACGCTGAAGTGATCATAACTGTAACACACACATTATGACTCATATTCCTCATTATTACAGTTCACCCATTAATAATCATTTATTCATCTTTATACATTTCTCTCATCTCTCAGAACTGATACAGAGGATTGTTTGAAGCATGAAGGAGATCTGAGAGCTACGACAGATTGTCAGTTGTGTCAAAGCTACGTTCTGGGGACTGGGTTTCTCTGTGGTGTTAAGCATCTCGTCGTACCTGTTTATCCAGCCGGGCAGCAGTCTGTAGAGGCACGTCAGGTTGAGCTGCAGCATGCAGCTGTGGAGCGTGACGTCTGCTGCAGGTGGATTCGGATGGTCCTCCTGTCCTCTGAAGTCCAAATCAAAGTTTGTGAAGAAAATGTGCAGCAGCTTCAGCAGAGCGTGATGGAGCATGACTACAGCTGAAACACACACATACACTTACAATGCATGCAAATCACTGGAAAAACTACACTGCTCTCATACATCAAACAGCCAAAAATTATTCAGACACCAGATATAATTTTTGATATTTTTTTACTAGTGGATGAAGGATACTATAGTTAATTTATGTAAGTGAGGATAGCAAAATAAAGTAAACTGTTACATATTTTACCCAAAATTCCTCATACAGTGGACTACCAGCAAAATTTGGGATCAAAAATTATTCAGACACTTTGACCTGAGCATGTTTTGCTCAAGTATTTTTTATTTAATTGCTAATGCATTGCTCGGTAATTAGTTGAGCTAAATTGGTATTATCTAAATTGTGCTATCGGTAAGCCCCGCCCCCCCTTAGTTACTGTTGCTCCCTCGGAAAAACAAACAGAGTTGCTCAGTCTCTTAAAGTGAGAGCGGTCAGCGTGAAAACCTTGTCACAAGATGTTTTTACACAATTGTGGACACAGAAGGCCACCAAATGGGGATTAAATATTCCATGGAGGGATTTATAAGATATTTAAAAATAAATACGGTGGGTAACTCGAAGCGAGGGTTTACAGATCACAATGCGAGCGGGAGAAGTCTCATATTACGATCGCGGATGACAACATGCAGATCAACACTGTTCATGTATCATAGGGTATGATTAAATTAATCTACATTTAACCAGTTTAATTTGGAGAGGCACTGAAATGTAGACCTTCATTTATGTGTTTTTGACCTACACCGTACAAGACGCGAGAACAGTCCGCTGCACATTAGCATGGACTCACTAACTTTAACGTTAGCCAATTTTAGCCAGAGATACCTTGCTGAATCATAACAATAATGTGCTTGAGCATAGTGTATGACAAGCAGAAAATGAACGTGTTTGTCTTCATTTGTATTGGGGTTGAATACTTAGGAACATTTTGATGTGTTTTGTTTGGATTAAAGAAATATAATGTAATAAATGATATTACCCATCCTCTCAGGATACCTGGAATCAGTGTTACATGTACCTCAGGAGCATCGCTTTTCCATTTTTGAAGCTTAAACCCCATAAAACCGATGCAAGCTTCACATCTTCCAATGTTTCTCTATGGCCCTGAAACCTAAAGATATCCGAGTTGCCATTGGCTAGTCTGCGTTTGAGGGGAGGGGCTTACCAATAAGTCAATTGTGTTCTTAAATTTAACAGCAGACATCTATTCAACCGAATTCATTACATACCAAGTTAGCTGACATTATCAAGATGAATTTGTTCTGACACAGTTTAACTCTGAGGTCTTGTCATATTTTATTTTTCTAAACTATAGTGAATAAACTACGTGAGAAATGTTGAAGGTGTCTGAATAATGTTTGGTTTGACTGTATATATCTTGAATTTCCACTGAAACAAATCCTAAAATGACTGCGTGAAATGAATGAATTGCTTTAGTATAAAGACTCACCAGTTTCACAGTCACACATTTCGGCTGGAGTCTAGGGAAAAAACATTGTGTTTAATAATATCTGCAATTAAATGACTTATTAAACACACATTCAACAGCAGATGGAGCGTATTGCTCAGGCTGTACCAGTGTGACTGGAGCGAAGCGCTGGAGCCTCCCGACGGCTTCCTCCAGATCTACTGTAGTGACGCCACACAGCTGCTCACACACGGCATGAACGCTGTCCACAACCTCCATCACTCCATCCCAACACTGACATATCAAACACAAACCCTTTCAGTCAGTCATTGCATCTTGTGGAGTTTACTGACAGCATGCATCAACCGATAAAGCCATGGAATGACATGCAGATCATTCAGAATTAACTCTACAATGCATGCAACAAGTTCAAATGTTTACAGGAATTTTAGTCATGCATGTTGGATTCTTTCTTTTCAGTGAAACACACACCTGGCTCCTCAAGAGTTTGTTTACTTCCTGGCTGTAGCTTCTCAGTTTCTCCTGCAGACATGACCTAAGAGAACAAATGAGATTCAGTGTGTTAGCACTTGATTACACAATCAAGAACAAAAACGAAAAAATACACAAATAGAGCGTGTGAAATATAAAGGCATAGCGCAAAATTCAATTTGAAATGTAATATAGAATGTGTCAATGCATTTCTGTACATTTCCTACATCCACAGCAAAATGAAAGTTAAATTAAAAATAACTTGAATTTATCAGTTCAAATACATTTAAATGCATTAATGTGCAAAATATAAATTACAATTGATAGTTTTCCTTTACAATTGCAATTAGGGCAATAATGATTTTTTTTAAATGCATTTACATTCACAATTAAGAAATTGTGTGTTAATTAATATTTTGTGTTGAACGTAATAACAATTGATTGAAGTGAGCTGATTACATTAAATCCCACATCATAGCTGATACACAGCCGATTTTCATTTAGCAAATTTAACATCCAAAATATACTTCAATTAAAAAATAAAATGCAGCACACCTGTGTATGGGAAATGTACATTCAAATATAATAATGACATATTAAATTTTTGTTTAGAGAACAAATAGTAGAGAAGAAAGCAAACCTTATAGTGTTGAATGCACAAGCAGAAGCGAGGACTTGGTTAAAATGAAACACCTGCCTGCCATCTTCCTCCTACATAAATATATGATTGATAACAAAATGACCTTCTTAAAATGAGAAACTGTATCATGGCATCTGAGCCGCTGTAATTAAATGCCATACATCTCGTGTTAGTGTTTTGTCAACAGAGTCCTTGAGCACCATCCTCATGGGAAATCCGAAGCAAACTTCTGATACACCTGGATGCGTTCATACAACCCCAAGATTTCATCACTGGACGAGGCAAAACAAACAACGACATCAATATCTAAATGTACTTAAGCAAGAGTAGAGAGTATGTGCATTACTGTTCAGCAATAACAAGAACATCCGATCCACTACTAGCAACCTGCATTTCAAATATATGACAGATGAAATTACCTTCTGAGATACTCCTCGGAGTCGCAGAGTTTCATCATGTATTGTCCACTGACTGTGGCATAATGATCTAGAGTCACCAAAACTGCCTCCATAAGCTCCTGGGCTGTGCTGTTTACTAAGAAAATAACATGAAGGTGTCAAAGTGTCCTAAAAGCTCGAACCTGGTGTAAAACTGAGTTTATAATCTGCAATATTTACATCTGCTTCTGTACGGTAGTTCCACGGGTAGCCATGGCACGGACACATTGAAGAGAAGTTCAGTGGACTCCAGGAGAGACTCGTGCACAGGGGCCACGCGGGCCCACACCACGCTCGAGTTACACTCATTGTGATTGAGCACATGTTCTGATAGGAGTCTGTCAGGAGACAGCATTTAAACAGGAACGAGGACACCAGTTGTATACAAGTAAATGCATGCAGCTCGGTTGAGTAGTAAGCATTTAAAGTAGCCATTATTTACAATTTGTGACTCTGGAGCACAAAAGCAGTCATAAGCAGCACAGGTATAGTTGTAGCAATAGCCAACAATACATTGTATGGGTCAAAATTATCAATTTTTCTATAATGCCAAAAATCATTAGGATATTAAGATCATATCCCAATTTTTTACTGTAAATATATCAAAACTTCATTTTTTGATTAGTAACATGCAGTGCTAAGAACTTCATTTAAACTTTATTAAAGTAGATTTTCTCAATATTTAGATATTTTTTGCTCCCTCAGATTCCAGATTTTCAAATAGTTGTATCTCAAATAGTTGTAGCCAAATATTGTCCAATGGAAAGATTATTTATTCAGCTTCCAGACGATGCATAAATCTCAATTTTGAAAAATTGACACTTATGACCGGTTTTGTGGCCCAGGGTAACATATAAGTCTGCAAGTGAATTCAGTAAACATGGATGAAATTCAACAGCCATAAGGCACATATTTATATATAATATATATAAAAGTTAAAATAAAAAATATTGATGCATCTTACTGCGACGCTGACGTGCAGAGCGATGAAGTTCTACTGTTACTGCCTTGTGCTGAATCAATTAAATCAATGTCCCAAAAGTCCTGCAAAAATACAGACACCAACAATGTCAAATTCATAATCTAGGAGAAGGGTCACCTCACCAGACTCGGTCCTGGAGGACAGAGTTCAGCTCAAATCAAGCACATCTGAACCAGCTAATCAAGGTTTACTAGGTTTACTCCAGGCAGGTTAGACAACCTTCTACAATGCAAGTAAATTTCACTCTGACGACTAAAGGATGTTTAATATTAGCCAATGGCTAATCAATTCACAGAATGTATTCGCCAGTGTGTGAGTTGGAGACTAAGTATAAGTTTAGCACAGATATATTCACTTGTGGAACACTGACTGAGTGCTTCAGAGTTTCTCTCTCTGTCAAGTGATCTGTGCTGTTTACAGCGCAACTGTATTTCCCCTCCAGAAGTCTGAGATCTGCTAGTGAGCGACGCCTCGTGGTACCATCACAGAGAGGCTCAAAATCACTCTCCAGAACATTCTCCTTCACCGTTCCTGGCCGGTGGAATGACCCCCCCACCCCATCCGGCGGCTGGATCCCGTCAATCTTCAAGCAACAACTGAAAACTCATCTCTTTCAACTCATACTTGACTTCATCATCATAAAAAAAAAATCCTTCCCTTCTTCTATATCTTCATCTTTCTCCTTCCCTTGCTAGCTTGTATTTATTTGAACAATGCCTGAGACTTGGTGTTCTGGGCACTTCCTCTGTCCTTTGCCTCTACAAGATTAATCGCTTTATGTATTCCCCAATTGTAAGTCGCTTTTGGATAAAAGCGTCTGCAAAATGACTAAATGTAAATGTAAGGTTACTCTAACTCTGAACTCTAAACGCACGACTCGCCATCGCTTTGGAGAGAAGAGAGACAAAGAGTCTTACACACATGCAGAATTGAGGCGTTACATTTAAACGATACTCTGTTTATTTTCCTGTCAAAATAACTTCCTTTGGATATTGTAAGCTTTAAGAACTGCCGGTGGTTGTCCGGTTGGGGGCGGAACTAATGCGCAAACGGCATAATGTGCATAATGTCGCTTGACTGACTGATGTTAAGAGTGTAGTTTCAGATATTTATAAAAGCTGTACCATTTAACAAACATATACAGTATATATATATACACAGTGTATTACAGCCATATATATGGAACCGGCCCTCAAGGACCAAGTTTGGTGAACCCTGATCTAGAAGTATGATACAGAGTGACCAATAGAGCACCATCCACAGGTTAAATTACACAAGGACAAAACAACTTTGCCAAAAGAGAGTCTGTGTTCAGTGATCAGGCGTTGATCATAATTATTACCCTGGAGCACAAAAGCAGTCATATGCAGCACAGGTATATTTGCAGCAATAGCCAAAAATACATTGTATGGGTCAAAATGATTGATTTTTCTTTATGCCAAAAATCATTAGGATATTAAGATCATGTTCCATGAAGATATTTTTTAAATTTCCTACCGTAAATATATCAAAAACTTAATTTTTTGATTAGTAAAATCATTGCTAAGAACAACTTTAAGATGATTTTCTCAATATTTACTTTTTGTGCACCCTCAAAT
>CM049809.1:17219118-17299965 GCA_027422405.1 Ptychobarbus kaznakovi
GTTTTTTCAGAGACCCGTGGGTTACGAAAAAAATAATTTTTCGTACAGGATATATTTGGATTTTGATTACGGTCTCTTTTTATCTGGCGATAGAAGTCCGAAGAAAATGGAAACGTGAATTGCCAAAGTTAAAACAAATTCTCCTTCGAGCCTGAATCAACACTAGCGATCTAAGGATAGCCACCACTTCATCCACAGTGCTCTGTCTACCAGCTGAGATATCGAAAGATGGGAAAACCTCAAGCCACAACAACTAACAAGAATTCAGAAAAACTAACCTCTTGAGATTTTTAAGGGAAATCGGGCTGCGTTTTTTGTTAAATGCATCAAGGGCCCTACTCAAGAAGCACACCTTTTTTTCAGAGACCTCGTGGTCACGAAAAAAATATTTTTCTTAACAGGATATATTTCATCTTCCTACTAGAGTAAATCAAATTGTAATTAAATTTAAATCTGTAACTATTCAGTACATGGTATAACCATATCAACATGGGTAGTTTTAACTCACTACTATACAAATCCTGTATATAGATAGCATTTTGTAAATCAGCAAATTCTAGCACACTTCACCTCAGTGTGTATAATATATTAATGCATAGTAGTCATACTATCTAAGTCATTTAGTACAATCATATGAAGTTTATTATCAGTTGGTAAAACACAAAGTCTCCTGTTATAACAGGTGGAATACCTGAATACAACACAAAACTCATCATTTTGGGTGTAAAAAGGGAATAAACACCTGAATACAACCAAAAACTTATTCATTTTGGGTGTAAAAAGGGAATACACACATGCATACCACACAAAACTCATTCATTTTGGGTGTAAAAATTGAATAATACCCTGAATACAACACAAAACTCATTCATTTTGGCTGTTAAAAGGGAATACAATTTCAGGTATTGTTCCAACGGTATACCTACGTTATAACTACTAATTAACTTATAACAATATCAATCTTTTGATTCTCCTGTCGAAAATACGTGTAAGCTAGCTATATTCATTCATAGCTAGCTAGCTAGCTAGCGAACTAAATAAAACAACACCTTATGTTACCTAAAACATGTAATAGTTTATTAAAAAAACGATTAAATGTTAACTCCAATATGGTTATTCTTATTATTAGCTAGCTAGTTAATTCAAATGAGGAATCTTACCCGGATGGATTAAATTCCCAAATCGCTATAAGTTCAAAGACGAACTTAACGGCGGCTTTTCCCCCCCAAATAATTCACAAATATATTATAAAATAATTCGCTGTAAGCGATGGGACGCGGACTTAATGCGCATGCTCTTGCATCCCAGCTTCAAGATGGAAAAGGGCCACGGTGATTGGCTGTCATAAGATGCAGAAAATGGAAAGGGCGAGATCTGATTGGCTGTCTTAAGATGGAAAAGGGCCACGGTGATTGGCTGTCATAAGATGGAAATGGCGAAATCTGATAGGCTGTCATAAGATGGAAAATGGAAAGGGCGAGATCTGATAGGCTGTCATAAGATGGAAATGCAGAGACGTGATTTGTTGATATGAACAGACGCTCGGTCCCCACGCACCGCTATCGAAGGATTGGAAACCACAAAAACACACAAAGAAATTTAGAAAGCCTGACATCTTGGGATTTTGAGGGATATCACGCTGCATTTTGTGGTAAATGCATCAAGGCCTCTACACAGGAAGCACCACCTTCCCTTTTGAGACCTCGTGGCGCAACAGTAGCGCGTCTGACTCCAGATCAGAAGGTTGCGTGTTCAAATCAGGTGGTGTCTTATTGGCGTGAAATGTCTAATATGAACGGTCTATTTTTATCTGGGGATACGAAGTCCGAAGAAAATGGAAACGTGAATGCCAAAGTTAAAACAAATCTCCTTCGAGCCTGAATCAAACTAGCGATCTAAGGATAGCCAACACTTCATCCACAGTGCTCTGCTCTACCAGATGAGATATCGAAAGATGGGAAAACCTCAAGCCACAACAATTAAACAAGAAATTCAGAAAACCTAACCTCTTGAGATTTTTAAGGGAAATCGGGCTGCGTTTTTGTTAAATGCATCAAGGGCCCTACTCAAGAAGCACCACCGTTTTTTCAGAGACCTCGTGGTTACGAAAAAAATAATTTTTCGTAACAGGATATATTTGGATTTTGATCTACGGTCTCTTTTTATCTGGCGATACGAAGTCCGAAGAAAATGGAAACGTGAATGCCAAAGTTAAAACAAATCTCCTTCGAGCCTGAATCAAACTAGCGATCTAAGGATAGCCAACACTTCATCCACAGTGCTCTGCTCTACCAGCTGAGATATCGAAAGATGGGAAAACCTCAAGCCACAACAACTAACCAAGAAATTCAGAAAACCTAACCTCTTGAGATTTTTAAGGGAAATCGGGCTGCGTTTTTTGTTAAATGCATCAAGGGCCCTACTCAAGAAGCACCACCTTTTTTTCAGAGACCTCGTGGTCACGAAAAAAATTATTTTTCTTAACAGGATATATTTCCATCTTCCATTACTAGAGTAAATCAAATTGTAACTATTAAATTTAAATCTGTAACTATTCAGTACATGGTATAACCATATCAACATGGGTAGTTTTAACTCACTACTATACAAATCCTGTATATAGATAGCATTTGTAAATCAGCAAATTCTAGCACACTTCACCTCAGTGTGTATAATATATTAATGCATAGTAGTCATACATATATAAGTCATTTAGTACAATCATATGAAGTTTATTATCAGTTGGTAAACACAAAGTCTCTGTTATAACAGGTGGAATACCTGAATACAACAAAACTCATTCATTTTGGGTGTAAAAAGGAATAAACACCTGAATACAACACAAAACTTATTCATTTTGGGTGTAAAAAGGGAATACACACATGCATACCACACAAAACTCATTCATTTTGGGTGTAAAAATTGAATAAACACCTGAATACAACACAAAACTCATTCATTTTGGCTGTTAAAAGGGAATACAATTTCAGGTATTGTTCCAACGGTATACCTACGTTATAACCTACTAATTAACTTATAACAATATCAATCTTTTGATTCTCTGTCGAAAATACGTGTAAGCTAGCTATATTCATTCATAGCTAGCTAGCTAGCTAGCGAACTAAATAAAACAACACCTTATGTTACCTAAAACATGTAATAGTTTATTAAAAAAACGATTAAATGTTAACTCCAATATGGTTATTCTTATTATTAGCTAGCTAGTTAATTCAAATGAGGAATCTTACCCGGATGGATTAAATTCCCAAATCGCTATAAGTTCAAAGACGAACTTAACGGCGGCTTTTCCCCCCAAATAATTCACAAATATATTATAAAATAATTCGCTGTAAGCGATGGGACGCGGACTTAATGCGCATGCTCTTGCATCCCAGCTTCAAGATGGAAAAGGGCCACGGTGATTGGCTGTCATAAGATGCAGAAAATGGAAAGGGCGAGATCTGATTGGCTGTCTTAAGATGGAAAAGGGCACGGTGTGATTGGCTGTCATAAGATGGAAATGGCGAAATCTGATAGGCTGTCGTTTAAGATGGAAAATGGAAAGGGCGAGATCTGATAGGCTGTCATAAGATGGAAATGCAGAGACGTGATTTGTTGATATGAACAGACGCTCGGTCCCCACGCACCGCTATCGAAGGATTGGAAACCACAAAAACACACAAAGAAATTTAGAAAGCCTGACATCTTGGGATTTTGAGGGATATCACGCTGCATTTTGTGGTAAATGCATCAAGGCCTCTACACAGGAAGCACCCCTTCCCTTTTTGAGACCTCGTGGCGCAACAGTAGCGCGTCTGACTCCAGATCAGAAGGTTGCGTGTTCAAATCAGGTGGTGTCTTATTGGCGTGAAATGTCTAATATGAACGGTCTATTTTTATCTGGGGATACGAAGTCCGAAGAAAATGGAAACGTGAATGCCAAAGTTAAAACAAATCTCCTTCGAGCCTGAATCAAACTAGCGATCTAAGGATAGCCAACACTTCATCCACAGTGCTCTGCTCTACCAGATGAGATATCGAAGATGGGAAAACCTCAAGCCACAACAATTAAACAAGAAATTCAGAAAACCTAACCTCTTGAGATTTTTAAGGAAATCGGGCTGCGTTTTTTTGTTAAATGCATCAAGGGCCCTACTCAAGAAGCACCACCGTTTTTTCAGAGACCTCGTGGTTACGAAAAAAATAATTTTTCGTAACAGGATATATTTGGATTTTGAATCTACGGTCTCTTTTATCTGGCGATACGAAGTCCGAAGAAAATGGAAACGTGAATGCCAAAGTTAAAACAAATCTCCTTCGAGCCTGAATCAAACTAGCGATCTAAGGATAGCCAACACTTCATCCACAGTGCTCTGCTCTACCAGCTGAGATATCGAAAGATGGGAAAACCTCAAGCCACAACAACTAACCAAGAAATTCAGAAAACCTAACCTCTTGAGATTTTTAAGGGAAATCGGGCTGCGTTTTTTGTTAAATGCATCAAGGGCCCTAACAAGAAGGCACACCCTTTTTTTCAGAGACCTCGTGGTCACGAAAAAAAATATTTTTCTTAACAGGATATATTTCCATCTTCCATTACTAGAGTAAATCAAATTGTAACTATTAAATTTAAATCTGTAACTATTCAGTACATGGTATAACCATATCAACATGGGTAGTTTTAACTCACTACTATACAAATCCTGTATATAGATAGCATTTGTAAATCAGCAAATTCTAGCACACTTCACCTCAGTGTGTATAATATATTAATGCATAGTAGTCATACATATATAAGTCATTTAGTACAATCATATGAAGTTTATTATCAGTTGGTAAACACAAAGTCTCCTGTTATAACAGGTGGAATACCTGAATACAACACAAAAACTCATTCATTTTTGGGTGTTAAAAAGGGAATAAACACCTGAATACAAACACAAAACTTATTCATTTTGGGGTGTAAAAAGGGAATACACACATGCATACCACACAAAAATCATTCATTTTGGGTGTAAAAATTGAATAAACACCTGAATACAACACAAAACTCATTCATTTGGCTGTTAAAAGGAATACAATTTCAGGTATTGTTCCAACGGTATACCTACGTTATAACCTACTAATTAACTTATAACAATATCAATCTTTTGATTCTCTGTCGAAAAACGTGTAAGCTAGCTATATTCATTCATAGCTAGCTAGCTAGCTAGCGAACTAAATAAAACAACACCTTATGTTACCTAAAAACATGTAATAGTTTATTAAAAAAACGATTAAATGTTAACTCCAATATGGTTATTCTTATTATTAGCTAGTAGTTAATTCAAATGAGGATCTTACCCGGATGGATTAATTCCCAAATCGCTATAAGTTCAAAGACGAACTTAACGGCGGCTTTTCCCCCCCAAATAATTCACAAATATATTATAAAATAATTCGCTGTAAGCGATGGGACGCGGCTTAATGCGCATGCTCTTGCATCCCAGCTTCAAGATGGAAAAGGGGGCCACGGTGATTGGCTGTCATAAGATGCAGAAAATGGAAAGGGCGAGATCTGATTGGCTGTCTTAAGATGGAAAAGGGCCACGGTGATTGGCTGTCATAAGATGGAAATGGCGAAATCTGATAGGCTGTCATAAGATGGAAAATGGAAAGGGCGAGATCTGATAGGCTGTCATAAGATGGAAATGCAGAGACGTGATTTGTTGATATGAACAGACGCTCGGTCCCCACGCACCGCTATCGAAGGATTGGAAACCACAAAAACACACAAAGAAATTTAGAAAGCCTGACATCTTGGGATTTTGAGGGATATCACGCTGCATTTTGTGGTAAATGCATCAAGGCCTCTACACAGAAGCACCACCTTCCCTTTTGAGACCTCGTGGCGCAACAGTAGCGCGTCTGACTCCAGATCAGAAGGTTGCGTGTTCAAATCAGGTGGTGTCTTATTGGCGTGAAATGTCTAATATGAACGGTCTCTTTTTATCTGGCGATACGAAGTCCGAAGGAAAATGGAAACGTGAATGCAAAGTTAAAACAAATCTCCTTCGAGCCTGAATCAAACTAGCGATCTAAGGATAGCCAACACTTCCTCACAGTGCTCTGCTCTACCAGATGAGATATCGAAAGATGGGAAACCTCAAGCCACAACAATTAAACAGAAATTTCAGAAAACCTAACCTCTTGAGATTTTTAAGGGAAATCGGGCTGCGTTTTTTGTTAAATGCATCAAGGGCCCTACTCAAGAAGCACCACCGTTTTTTCAGAGACCTCGTGGTTACGAAAAAAATAATTTTTCGTAACAGGATATATTTGGATTTTGATCTACGGTCTCTTTTTATCTGGCGATACGAAGTCCGAAGAAAATGGAAACGTGAATGCCAAAGTTAAAACAAATCTCCTTCGAGCCTGAATCAAACTAGCGATCTAAGGATAGCCAACACTTCATCCACAGTGCTCTGCTCTACCAGCTGAGATATCGAAAGATGGGAAAACCTCAAGCCACAACAACTAACCAAGAAATTCAGAAAACCTAACCTCTTGAGATTTTTAAGGGAAATCGGGCTGCGTTTTTTGTTAAATGCATCAAGGCCCTACTCAAGAAGCACCACTTTTTTTCAGAGACCTCGTGGTCACGAAAAAAATTATTTTTTTAACAGGATATATTTCCATCTTCCATTACTAGAGTAAATCAAATTGTAACTATTAAATTTAAATCTGTAACTATTCAGTACATGGTATAACCATATCAACATGGGTAGTTTTAACTCACTACTATACAAATCCTGTATATAGATAGCATTTGTAAATCAGCAAATTCTAGCACACTTCAACCAGTGTGTATAATATATTAATGCATAGTAGTCATACATATATAAGTCATTTAGTACAATCATATGAAGTTTATTATCAGTTGGTAAACACAAAGTTCCTGTTATAACAGGTGGAATACCTGAATACAACACAAAACCATTCATTTTGGGTGTTAAAAAGGGAATAAACACCTGAATACAACACAAAACTTATTCATTTTGGGTGTAAAAAGGGAATACACACATGCATACCACACAAAACTCATTCATTTTGGGTGTAAAAATTGAATAAACACCTGAATACAACACAAAACTCATTCATTTTGGCTGTTAAAAGGGAATACAATTTCAGGTATTGTTCCAACGGTATACCTACGTTATAACCTACTAATTAACTTATAACAATATCAATCTTTTGATTCTCTGTCGAAAATACGTGTAAGCTAGCTATATTCATTCATAGCTAGCTAGCTAGCTAGCGAACTAAATAAAACAACACCTTATGTTACCTAAAACATGTAATAGTTTATTAAAAAAACGATTAAATGTTAACTCCAATATGGTTATTCTTATTATTAGCTAGCTAGTTAATTCAAATGAGGAATCTTACCCGGATGGATTAAATTCCCAAATCGCTATAAGTTCAAAGACGAACTTAACGGCGGCTTTTCCCCCCCAAATAATTCACAAATATATTATAAAATAATTCGCTGTAAGCGATGGGACGCGGACTTAATGCGCATGCTCTTGCATCCCAGCTTCAAGATGGAAAAGGGCCATGGTGATTGGCTGTCATAAGATGCAGAAAATGGAAAGGGCGAGATCTGATTGGTGTCTTAAGATGGAAAAAGGGCCACGGTGATTGGCTGTCATAAGATGGAAATGGCGAAATCTGATAGGCTGTCATAAGATAGAAAATGGAAAGGGCGAGATCTGATAGGCTGTCATAAGATGGAAATGCAGAGACGTGATTTGTTGATATGAACAGACGCTCGGTCCCCACGCACCGCTATCGAAAGATGGGAAAACCTCAAGCCAACAACAACCAACCAAGAAATTCAGAAAACCTAACCCTCTTGAGATTTTAAGGGAAATCGGGCTGCGTTTTTGTTAAAATGCTCAAGGGCCCTACTCAAGAAGCACCACCTTTTTTCAGAGACCTCGTGGTCACGAACAAAATCATTTTTTTCGTAACAGGATATATTTGGATTTTGATCTACGGTCTCTTTTTATCTGGCGATACGAAGTCCGAAGAAAATGGAAACGTGAATGCCAAATTTAAAACCAATCTCCTTCGAGCCAGAATTGAACCAGCGACCTAAGGATAGCCAACATATCATCTACAGTCCTCCGCTCTACCAACTGAGCTATCGAAGGATTGGAAACCACAAGAACACACAAAGAAATTTAGAAAGCCTGACCTCTTGGGATTTTTGAGGGAAATCACGCTGCATTTTGTGGTAAATGCATCAAGGCCTCTACACAGGAAGCACCACCTTTCCTTTTGAGACCTCGTGGCGCAACGGTAGCGCGTCTGACTCCAGATCAGAAGGTTGCGTGTTCAAATCACGTCGGGGTCAGGTGGTGTCTTATTGGCGTGAAATGTCTAATATGAACGGTCTATTTTTATCTGGGGATACGAAGTCCGAAGAAAATGGAAACGTGAATGCCAAAGTTAAAACAAATCTCCTTCGAGCCTGAATCAAACTAGCGATCTAAGGATAGCCAACACTTCATCCACAGTGCTCTGCTCTACCAGCTGAGATATCGAAAGATGGGAAAACCTCAAGCCACAACAACTAACCAAGAAATTCAGAAAACCTAACCTCTTGAGATTTTTAAGGGAAATCGGGCTGCGTTTTTTGTTAAATGCATCAAGGGCCCTACTCAAGAAGCACCACCGTTTTTTCAGAGACCTCGTGGTTACGAAAAAAAAATCATTTTCGTAACAGGATATATTTGGATTTTGATCTACGGTCTCTTTTTATCTGGCGATACGAAGTCCGAAGAAAATGGAAACGTGAATGCCAAATTTAAAACCAATCTCCTTCGAGCCGGAATTGAACCAGCGACCTAAGGATAGCCAACATATCATCTACAGTCCTCCGCTCTACCAACTGAGCTATCGAAGGATTGGAAACCACAAGAACACACAAAGAAATTTAGAAAGCCTGACCTCTTGGGATTTTTGAGGGAAATCACGCTGCATTTTGTGGTAAATGCATCAAGGCCTCTACACAGGAAGCACCACCTTTCCTTTTGAGACCTCGTGGCGCAACGGTAGTGCGTCTGACTCCAGATCAGAAGGTTGCGTGTTCAAATCACGTCGGGGTCAGGTGGTGTCTTATTGGCGTGAAATGTCTAATATGAACGGTCTATTTTTATCTGGCGATACGAAGTCCGAAGAAAATGGAAACGTGGAATGCCAAAGTTATAACAAATCTCCTTCGAGCCTGAATCAAACTAGCGATCTAAGGATAGCCAACACTTCATCCACAGTGCTCTGCTCTACCAGCTGAGATATCGAAAGATGGGAAAACCTCAAGCCACAACAACTAACCAAGAAATTCAGAAAACCTAACCTCTTGAGATTTTTAAGGGAAATCGGGCTGCGTTTTTTGTTAAATGCATCAAGGGCCCTACTCAAGAAGCACCACCGTTTTTTCAGAGACCTCGTGGTTACGAAAAAAAATATTTTTCGTAACTGGATATATTTGGATTTTGATCTACGGTCTCTTTTTATCTGGCGATACGAAGTCCAAAGAAAATGGAAACGTGAATGCCAAATTTAAAACCAATCTCCTTCGAGCCAGAATTGAACCAGCGACCTAAGGATAGCCAACATATCATCTACAGTCCTCCGCTCTACCAACTGAGCTATCGAAGGACTGGAAACTACAAAAACACACGACCTAAGGATAGCCAACCAGCGACCTAACCAGCGACCTAAGGATAGCCAACATATCATCTACAGTCCTCCGCTCTACCAACTGAGCTATCGAAGGATTGGAAACCACAAGAACACACAAAGAAATTTAGAAAGCCTGACCTCTTGGGATTTTTGAGGGAAATCACGCTGCATTTTGTGGTAAATGCATCAAGGCCTCTACACAGGAAGCACACACCTTTCTTTTGGGACCTCGTGGCGCAACGGTAGCGTGTCTGACTCCAGGTCAGAAGGTTGCGTGTTCAAATCACGTTTGGGTCAGGTGGTGTCTTATTGGCGTGAAATGTCTAATATGAACGGTCTGTTTTTATCTGGGATACGAAAGTCCGAAGAAAATGGAAACGTGAATGCCAAAGTTAAAACCAATCTCCTTCGAGCCTGAATCAAACTAGCGATCTAAGGATAGCCAACACTTCATCCACAGTGCTCTGCTCTACCAGCTGAGATATCGAAAGATGGGAAAACCTCAAGCCACAACAACTAACCAAGAAATTCAGAAAACCTAACCTCTTGAGATTTTTAAGGGAAATCGGGCTGCGTTTTTTGTTAAATGCATCAAGGGCCCTACTCAAGAAGCACCACCTTTTTTTCAGAGACCTCGTGGTTACGAAAAAAAATATTTTTCGTAACAGGATATATTTGGATTTTGATCTACGGTCTCTTTTTATCTGGCGATACGAAGTCCGAAGAAAATGGAAACGTGAATGCCAAATTTAAAACCAATCTCCTTCGAGCCAGAATTGAACCAGCGACCTAAGGATAGCCAACATATCATCTACAGTCCTCCGCTCTACCAACTGAGCTATCGAAGGATTGGAAACCACAAGAACACACAAAGAAATTTAGAAAGCCTGACCTCTTGGGATTTTTGAGGGAAATCACGCTGCATTTTGTGGTAAATGCATCAAGGCCTCTACACAGGAAGCACCACCTTTCCTTTTGAGACCTTGTGGGACGGTAGCGCGCACCACCTTTCCTTTCGAGACCTCGTGGCGCCGGTAGCGCGTCAGAAGGTTGACTCCAGTTCAAATCACAGAAGGTTGCGTGTTCAAATCACGTCGGGGGTCTTATTGGCGTGTCTTATTGGCGTGAAATGTCTAATATGAACGGTCTATTTTTATCTGGGGATACGAAGTCCGAAGAAAATGGAACGTGAATGCCAAAGTTAAAACAAATCTCCTTCGAGCCTGAATCAAACTAGCGATCTAAGGATAGCCAACACTTCATCCACAGTGCTCTGCTCTACCAGCTGAGATATCGAAAGATGGGAAAACCTCAAGCCACCAACAACTAACCAAGAAATTCAGAAAAACCTAACCTCTTGAGATTTTTAAGGGAAATCGGGCTGCGTTTTTTTTTGTTAAAATGCATCAAGGGCCCTTACTCAAGAAGCACCACCGCACCACCTTTTTTCAGAGACCTCGTGGGTCACGAAAAAAAATATTTTTCGTAACTAACAGGATATATTTGGATTTTGATCTACGGTCCCTTTTTTATCTGGCGATACGAAGTCCGAAGAAGAAAATGGAAACGTGAATGCCAAATTTAAAACCAATCTCCTTCGAGCCGGAATTGAACCAGCGACCTAAGGATAAGGCCAACATATCATCTACAGCCAACATATCATCTACAGCTCTACCAACTGCTCTACCAACTCCGCTAAAGCTGGGGAACAATAGTCTGTAGGCGGGGGAAGAAGAGGGGGAAGGGGGAAGGAGGGGGAAGGAGGAAAAAGGCGGGGGAAGAAGAAGGGGAGGGGGGAAGGTGGGGGAAGGAGGAAAAAGGAGAAAGGAGGAAATAAGAGAGAAAAAATGAAGTGGAATGAGAGTTAAATATTGGACTATGCTGCCCGTCAAAAGCTACAGGACACATAAATTACATTATTAGTTTGAGAAATTAGTCCATGAGAAAATGTCCATAGATAATTTGCATGGGGTGTTGTCGATGCATGGGGTGTTGTAGATCCCAAGGTGCGGTTCGAGCCCCGCCTGGAGCAGTCATCTCTAACCAAAAACCTCTAACTGAAATATTACGAATCGTACAATTAATAGCTTATTAATTGATACAAATAGGACAATGGCTTATTTTTCATGTCAGTCATAAACTAAAATATATGTACTTAAGTGAAAATATGTATGTGACAACGATATAAGATAATACTTTACTTAATGTACATAGCAATGCAATAAATATTACTATCAATTAGTTGCACTAGCGGACACCTACAACATGTATGTTTTGTTTTGACTAAAATATATACAATTATTATTACTATATTCACATGTATTGTTTGTATATATGCTTTAGAAAACATATCCAATACCCAATCTAATTTATAAATCAAAGGAATTAGAATTGAAAGTTTGAAATTGTTTTCTCTGAGTGACTGTTTGCAATAAATAAAGATAAAGGCCTTGCTGTTTAAATATATTAAACATTTATTACAAAATCTGAATTATCTCTTTCTTTCTCTATCACACACACAGTAAGCATGTCATAGATACAAAGAAATTGAAGAACAAAGAAATTGAAGAATTATTTATAAAATACAAATATAAAATAAATAAACAAAATACACAAAGTAATAAAAGTAGAAGATTCTGGTCAGCTGGTAAAAACATATACAAATAAAATCAACACACAAAAACAGTAATCTACAGATAAAGATAAAATACAATGAAATTTAATAATAGAGAATACAACACCAACACTTCATAATTTTAGGAAAATATTGTTGACACCTTTGTTGTATGGAATACACAACTACATGTCTGTGTCTCTCCAAACAAAGACATTTTTCCCCTCAACTGCACTGGACATTTTACAATCTGTAATATTGTTTGACAGTGAATCATAAAAATGTGACCCCTTTCAATATGACAGCTTTATGTTGTATGATTGTACACACATCACTTTATCTAAATTTACCTTCAGATACATGTCATGCCACTTTCTCTGGCGGGGTGCCGGCCTGTGTTTCTTGCTTTATCTAAATTTACCTTCAGACCCTTTACAGCATAAAACAAACAACAACACCAAAATTAACTTTCTCTGGCGGGGTGCCGGCAGATTAGCTTTATTTTCACATACACAATGCCTCAGAAGGCCAGACCCCTACAGAGTATAATGAGATGAGAAATGTGTTCTCTGCAAACAACAAACAACAAAACAAACAAAATTAAGCTCAAGTGGAGCTTTATTTGTCACATACACAATTATGGGCAGAGTATAATGAGGAGTGAAATGTGTTCTCGCATTTAACCCACTGTGCAGCGTCGGGGAGTGGAGCAGTTGGGGGTTCGTGCCTTGCTCAGCGAGGGTCTCAGCGTCCGGGAGCAGTTGGGGGTTCGTGCCTTGCTCCAAGGGTTCACCTCTGGAGCTGGAACTTTGACTTCCTGCTGGAGCTGGAACTTTGACATCCACTCCTTGTCGCCCACAGCCCTGTGCTTTTTCCACTCCTTTCGCCCCACAGCCCTGTGCTTTTTGAGCTTGGACGCCTTCCATTACTAGAGTAAATCAAATTGTAACTATTAAATTTAAATCTGTAACTATTCAGTACATGGTATAACCATATCAACATGGGTAGTTTTAACTCACTACTATACAAATCCTGTATATAGATAGCATTTGTAAATCAGCAAATTCTAGCACACTTCACCTCAGTGTATAATATATTAATGCATAGTAGTCATACATATATAAGTCATTTAGTACAATCATATTAAGTTTATTGTCAGTTGGTAAACACAAAGTCTCCTGTTATAACAGGTGGAATACCTGAATACAACACAAAACTCATTCATTTTGGGTGTAAAAAGGGAATACACACCTGCATACCACACAAAACTCATTCATTTTGGGTGTAAAAATTGAATAAACACCTGAATACAACACAAAACTCATTCATTTTGGCTGTTAAAAGGGAATACACACCTGCATACCACACAAAACTCATTCATTTTGGCTGTTAAAAGGGAATACAATTTCAGGTATTGTTCCAACGGTATACCTACGTTATAATCTACTAATTAACTTATAACAATATCAATCTTTTGATTCTCTGTCGAAAATACGTGTAAGCTAGCTATATTCATTCATAGCTAGCTAGCTAGCTAGCGAACTAAATAAAACAACACCTTATGTTACCTAAAACATGTAATAGTTTATTAAAAAAACGATTAAATGTTAACTCCAATATGGTTATTCTTATTATTAGCTAGCTAGTTAATTCAAATGAGGAATCTTACCCGGATGGATTAAATTCCCAAATCGCTATAAGTTCAAAGACGAACTTAACGGCGGCTTTTTTCCCCCAAATAATTCACAAATATATTATAAAATAATTCGCTGTAAGCGATGGGACGCGGACTTAATGCGCATGCTCTTGCATCCCAGCTTCAAGATAGAAAAGGGCCACGGTGATTGGCTGTCATAAGATGCAGAAAATGGAAAGGGCGAGATCTGATTGGCTGTCATAAGATGGAAAAGGGCCACGGTGATTGGCTGTCATAAGATGGAAATGGCAAAATCTGATAGGCTGTCATAAGATGGAAATGCAGAGACGTGATTTGTTGATATGAACAGACGCTCGGTCCCCACGCACCGTTATCGAAGGATTGGAGTACAACGAAATTTAGAAAGCCTGACCTCATAGGATTTTTGAGGGAAATCAGGCTGCGTTTTGTGGTAAATGCATCAAGGCCTCTACACAGGAAGCACCACCTTTCCTTCTTAGACCTCGTGGCGCAACGGTAGCGCGTCTGACTCCAGATCAGAAGGTTGCGTGATCAAATCACTTCGGGGTCAGGTGATCTCTTATTGGCATGCTACTGTTGCACCACGAGGTCTCTGAAAAAAGGTGGTGCTTCTTGAGTAGGGCCCTTGATGCATTTACCACAAAACGCAGCCCGATTTCCCTTAAAAATCTCAAGAGGTTAGGTTTTCTGAATTTCTTGGTCAGTTGTTGTGGCTTGAGGTTTTCCCATCTTTCGATATCTCAGCTGGTAGAGCAGAGCACTGTGGATGAAGTGTTGGCTATCCTTAGATCGCTGGTTCGATTCAGGCTCGAAGGAGATTTGTTTTAACTTTGGCATTCACGTTTCCATTTTCTTCGGACTTCGTATCGCCAG
This sequence comes from Ptychobarbus kaznakovi, assembly GCA_027422405.1. Classification (NCBI taxonomy): domain Eukaryota; kingdom Metazoa; phylum Chordata; class Actinopteri; order Cypriniformes; family Cyprinidae; genus Ptychobarbus; species Ptychobarbus kaznakovi. The sequence continues at coordinate 17,234,013 of CM049809.1, forward strand.
ATAAAAAGAGACCGTTCATATTAGACATTTCACGCCAATAAGAGATCACCTGACCCAAACGTGATTTGAACACGCAACCTTCTGATCTGGAGTCAGATGCGCTACCGTTGCGCCACGAGTCTAAGAAGGAAAGGGGTGCTTCCTGGTAGAGGCCTTGATGCATTTACCACAAAACGCCGCCTGATCTCCCTCAAAAAACCAAGAGGTCAGGCTTTCTAAATTTCTTTGTGTGTTCTTGTGGTTTCCATCCTTCGATAGCGGGTGCGTGGGGACCGAGCGGTCTGTCTGATCATATCAACAATCACGTCTCTGCATTTCCATCTTACGACAGCTATCAGATCTCGCCCTTTCCATTTTCCATTTATGACAGCCTATCAGATTCGCCATTTCCATCTTATGACAGCCAATCACCGTGGCCCTTTTCCATCTTATGACAGCCTATCAGATCTCGCCCTTTCCATTTTCTGCATCTTATGACGCCAATCACCGTGGCCCTTTTCTATCTTGAAGCTGGGATGCAGGAGCATGCGCATTAAGGTCCGCGTCCATCGCTTACAGCAAATTATTTTATAATATATTTGTGAATTATTGGGGGGAAAAAAGCCGCGTTAAGTTCGTCTTTGAACTTATAGCGATTTGGGAATTTAATCCATCCGGGTAAGAATCCTCATTTGAATTAACTAGCTAGCTAATAATAAGAATAACCATATTGAGTTAACATTTAAATCGTTTTTTTAATAACTATTACATGTTTTAGGTAACATAAGGTGTGTTTTATTTAGTTCGCTAGCTAGCTAGCTAGCTATGAATGAAATATAGCTAGTTACACGTATTTTCGACAGAGAATCAAAGATTGATATGTTATAAGTTAATTAGTAGGTTATAACGTAGGTATACCGTTGGAAAAATACCTGAAATTGTATTCCCTTTTAACAGCCAAAATGAATGAGTTTTGTGTTGTATTCAGGTGTTTATTCAATTTTTACACCCCAAAATGAATGAGTTTTGTGTTGTATTCAGGTGTTTATTCCCTTTTTTTACACCCAAAATGAATGAGTTTTGTGTTGTATTCAGGTATTACACCTGTTATAACAGGAGACTTTGTGTTTACCAATGATAATAAACTTAATTGATTGTACTAAATGACTTATATATGTATGACTACTATGCATTAATATATTATACACTGAGGTGAAGTGTGCTAGAATTTGCTGATTTACAAATGCTATCTATATACAGGATTTGTATAGTAGTGAGTTAAAACTACCCATGTTGATATGGTTATACCATGTACTGAATAGTTACAGATTTAAATTTAATAGTTACAATTTGATTTACTCTAGTAATGGAAGATGGCGTCCAAGCTCAAAAAGCACAGGGCTGTGGGCGACGAGGAGTGGATGTCACACCTGTCAAAGTTCCAGCTCCAGCAGGAAGTGTCCACGACTGAGGTGAGACCCTTGAGCAAGGCACCAAACCCCCAACTGCTCCCCGGACGCTGCACAGTCGGCTGCCCACTGCTCCACTTGGATGGGTTAAATGCAGAGAACACATTTCACTCCTCATTATACTCTGTATAATTGTGTATGTGACAAATAAAGCTAATCTGAGCTTAATTTTGTTTGTTTGTTGTTTGTTGTTTGCATGCTGTGGGGTCTGCCTTCTGAGGCAAGAAACAAGGCCGGCACCCGCCAGAGAAGTGGCCATGACATGTATCTGAAGGTAAATTTAGATAAAGTGATGTGTGTACAATCATACAACATAAAGCTGTCATATTGAAAGGGGTCACATTTTTATGATTCACTGTCAAACAATATTACAGATTGTAAAATGTCCAGTGCAGTTGAGGGGAAAAAGTCTTTGTTTGGGAGAGACACAGACATGTAGTTTGTGTATTCCATACAACAAAGGGGTCAACATATTTTCCTAAAATTATGAAGTGTTGGTGTTGTATTTCTATTATTACATTTCATTGTATTTTTATCTTTTATCTGTAGATTACTGTTTTGTGTGTTGATTTTATTTGTATTGTTTTTACCAGTGACCAGGAATCTTCTACTTTTATTACTTTGTGTAGTTTGTTTATTTATTTTATATTTGTATTTTATAAATAGTCTTCATTTCTTTGTATCTAGACATGCTTACTGTTGTGTGTGATAGAGAAAGAAAGAGATAATTCAGATTTTGTAATAATGTTTAATATATTTAAACAGCAAGGCTTTATTTTATTTATTGCAAACAGTCACTCAGAGAAAACAATTTCAAACTTTCAATTCTAATTCCTTTGATTTATAAATTAGATTGGGTATTGGATATGTTTTCTAAAGCATATATACAAACAATACTGTGAAATATAGTAATAATAATTGTATATATTTTAGTCAAACAAAAACATACATGTGTAGGTGTCCGCTAGTGCAACTTATTGATAGAAATATTATTGCATTGTATGTACATTAAGTAAAGTATTATCTATATCGTTGTCACATACATATTTTCACTTAAGTACATAATTTTAGTTTATGATGACATGAAAAATAAGCCATTGTCCTATTTGTATCCAATTAATAAGCTATTAATTGTACGATTCGTAATATTTCAGTTAGAGTTTTTGGTTAGAGATGACTGCTCCAGGCGGGCTCGAAACGGCAACCTTGGATCTACAACCCCCCATGCAATTGTTATCTATGGACATATTTCTCAAACTAATAATGTAATTTATGTGTCTGTAGCTTTTGACGGCAGCATAGTCAATATTAACTTCATTTCACTTCATTTTTCTCTCTTTTTCCTCCTTCCCTTCTTCTTCCCCCCCCGCCGCCTATACAGATCTTGTTCCTAGTAGAGCGGAGGACTGTAGATGATATGCTGGCTATCCTTAGGTCGCTGGTTCAATTCCGGCTCGAGGAGAGATTGTTTTAACTTTGGCATTCACGTTTCCATTTCTTCGGACTTCGTATCGCCAGATAAAAAAAAGCCTGTATATAAAAATCCAAATCTATCCTGTAACGAAAAAGGCGTTTTTCATATTAGACATTTCATGCCAATAAGAGATCACCTGACCCCGAAGATTTGATCACGCAACCTTCTGTCAGATCAGGACGTGCTACTGTTGCACCACGAGGTCTCTGAAAAAGGTGGTCCTTGATTAGGGCCCTTGATGCATTTACCACAACGCCAGACCGATTTCCCTTAAAAATCTCAAGAGGTTGTTTTCTGAATTTCTTTCAGTTGTTGTGGGCTTGAGGTTTTCCATCTTTCGATATCTCAGCTGGTAGAGCAGAGCACTGTGGATGAAGTGTTGGATCCTTAGATCGCTGGTTCGATTCAGGCTTGAAGGAGATTTGTTTTAACTTTGGCATTCACGTTTCCATTTTCTTCGGACTTCGTATCGCCAGATAAAAAGAGACCGTTCATATTAGACATTTCACGCCAATAAGAGATCACCTGACCCCGACGTGATTTGAACACGCAACCTTCTGATCTGGAGTCAGACGCGCTACCGTTGCGCCACGAGGTCTAAGAAGGAAAGGTGGTGCTTCCTGTGTAGAGGCCTTGATGCATTTACCACAAAACGCAGCCTGATTTCCCTCAAAAAACCCAAGAGGTCAGGCTTTCTAAATTTCTTTGTGTGTTTTTGTGGCGTCCAATCCTTCGATAGCTCAGTTGGTAGAGCGGAGGACTGTAGATGATATGTTGGCTATCCTTAGGTCGCTGGTTCAATTCCGGCTCGAAGGAGATTGGTTTTAACTTTGGCATTCACGTTTCCATTTTCTTCAGACTTCGTATCGCCAGATAAAAAAAAGCCTGTATATAAAAATCCAAATCTATCCTGTAACGAAAAAGGCGTTTTTCATATTAGACATTTCATGCCAATAAGAGATCACCTGACCCCGAAGTGATTTGATCACGCAACCTTCTGATCAGCAGTCAGACGTGCTACTGTTGCACCACGAGGTCTCTGAAAAAAGGTGTGATCTTGAAGGGGGAGGGAAGGTGTCTGTCAGGCCTCTTCATGATTGCAAATAACAACTCAGGCCTCTGGACATCCAAGACGGACAAGATTTTGCAAGCACAAGAACCAGAGTGGTGCATAGTATTTGACCACAAAACTAGATTTAATGCAGTTATTTGATCGATCAGTGACCAGGGGATCCCTTGGGGATTCTCGTCTGTTAAAATTCTCTCAATAAGAGTCAGACATTAAAAGCCAGGCTCTCTACACAAACCTTCCCTCACACCGGCCACGCACATGGAAAGTGACCCAGAAGAATGCCTGTTTTAAGCCGTCATATGGTTGGTCAGTTGTTTTCACACAGGTGTGTTCGACTCCCTTGAGCTTGCTCCTCTTTGGTTCCCTCCCTATATCTTTCGATATCTCAGGATCCCTTTGGGTGATTCTCATCTGCTAATTATTCTCACATTGTAGTCAACATCAAAAGCAGAGCCCGCCACATAACTGACCTCACACCGGCCACGCACATGAAGTGAGCCAGAAGCCCTTGGCGTGTTTAAGATCCTTAGATCGCTACTGGTTTTCACCCTTTTGACTTCCGGTTGAAAGACAGCTCCTCTTTGCTTCCTTGAAGGAGATCTTTGCGGCAGGTTTTAACTTGACAGCAGTCGGGCTACAGCATTAGGCAGGTTCTGCTCTCCGTTTCCATAGCTCAGATTAGAGCGGAGGACTGTAGGAAAATTGTTGGAAATCCTTAGGTCGATCCGGCTCGACCGAAGGAAGGAGTTTTCATAAAAAAGAGAGTTTTTTTGGCCATATTAGCTTCATTTCAGCCAATAAGAAACCTGACCCCGACGTGAGCTTGATTTCACGCAACCTCCACGTCAGAGGGCAAAATCTACTTTCTCCTGACCGGGAATCGAACCCGGGGCCGGGGAGCGCCGAGGTTTAAGAAGGAAAGGGTGGTCCTAACCACTAGACCACCTGTGTAGAGGCCTGTCTGTTTCCTTGATGCATTTACCACAACTTAATAGCATGAGCGTGATTTCCCTCAAAAAACCCAAGCAAATAAGGTCACTTTCAGGCCTCTGGCGGAGGACTGTAGATGATATGTTCCAAGACGGACAAGATTGGTGCTTAGGTCACAAGAACCATTCCAAGTGTGGCCATCGAAGGAGATTTGTTTTTAACTTTGGCACACAGAAGTTTCCTAGATTTATTTTCTTCGGACCGATATCGCCAGATAAAAAAAGCCATTTGTATATAACAATCAATCTATCTGTACGAAAAAGGCGTTTTTGACCAGGGGATCCCTTTGGGGGATTCTCATTTTATGTCATAAGAGTCAAATTATTCTCACATCTAAAGTCAGACGAAGTTATTAAAAGCAACCTTCTTGATCTGGATGACGCGTTCTCTACACAAACCTGTGCGCCACGAGGTCACAACAGCCGCCACGCAAGGAAAGGTGACCCAGAAGCCCATCCTGTTTCTGCTTCCTGTGTAGCAGAGGATTCCTGGTTTTCACACAGGTGACTGGGTTGACTCCATTTGGGAAAGCTTGCTCCTCTTTGTTTCCCTCCACAATTCCAATGATCTCAGGATCCCTTTGGTGATTCTCCTGCTAAATTATTCTTCATTGATAAAGTCAGACTCAAAAGGCAAGCCCGCTAATAACCCTGACCTCAACAGGCCCACGACATGGAAAGTGAGCCAAAGCCTTTCGTGTTTAAATTTCAGATTTGTTTTCACCCTTGTGTTGTTGGAAAGACAAGCTCCCTTTGACTTCCGCTGAAAGGCCAGTCGATCTAATGCGGCAGAAGCTTTTTTGACCTGGGCTACAGAACAAGTAGGCGAGTTCTGCACTCCAGCTTCTCCCTTATAGCTCAGTGGGGGGGATGCCTGTAGAAGAATTTGTTGGAAATCCTTATCGGTCGATTCCGGCTCGGGAAGGTTTTTTCAGGAAAGTTTTTTTGGGCCTGGCTTCTCCAAGATAAAACAGAAGCTTGATTTTCAGGTCCCACCGTAGAGGCATAAACATTTTCCCCGACCGGGATCGAACCCTGGGCCCGTGGCGTGAGGGGATAATTAACCATGATCCAGGTAGCTGATATTTGGCTATCTAGGTTGCTGGTTCATCCGGTAGGTGTTTTAACTTTGGCATTCACGTTTCCCGTTTTCTTCGGACTGATCGCCAGATAAAAGAGAGTTCATAATTGACATTTTGCCAATAAGAGATCATGACCCCGGGTTGATCACGACCTTCTTCCGCAGTCAGACGTGCACTGTTGCACCACGAGGTCCTGAAAAAGGTGGTGCTTCTTGAAGCTTGATCATTTACCAAAAACCGCCCATTTCCCTTAAAAATTCAAGAGGTTAGGTTTTCATTTTCTTGGTCAGTTTGTTGTGGCTTGAGGTTTTCCCATCTTTCGATATCTCAGCTGGTAGAGCAGAGCACTGTGGCTGAAGTGTTGGCTTCCTTAATCGCTGGTTCGATTCAGGCTTGAAGGAGATTTGTTTTAACTGGCATTCACGTTTCCATTTTCTTCGGACTTCGTATCGCAGTAAAAAGAGACCGATATGATTTCACGCCAATAAGATCACCTACCGAGTGATGAACACGCAACCTTCATCTGGATCAACGCGACCGTTGCGCCAAGGTCTAAGAAGGAAAGGTGGTGCTTCCTGTGGAGGCCCATGCATTTACCAACAAAACGCAGTGATTTCTCAAAAAACCCAGAGGTCAGGCTTTCTAATTTCTTGTTGTTTTGTGTATAATCCATTCGATAGCTCAGTTGGTAGAGCGGATGAAAAAAAGGTAATAAATAATAAATTTCACAGGAACATGGATCAAAACAGGGCAAATGCGTTAAAGACAGTCAGAAAATATGCTTAAAATGACCAGGAACCTTTTCAAAATGGCAATCAAGAAATTAACTGATAACCCCCGGGGGAACACATGCATCATTTTCAATGTCCACAGTAAGAAAAAGCTCATTTTTGTGCAAAAAAAGTGCACAATAAAGTGATCAGAAAGCAATGTTAATTCACACCCACAACAGCCAAACATGTGTTATTCATGTATGATAATCTGACAGCAAAAATAAAATAATAATAACAATTAACAACAATGCGCTTACCTTTCTCTTGTGCTTTATCTTCAGACAGCACGTATTTCATGAAGTAAACATTTTAGAACATAATGCAGAACTTAGCACAGTCAAAACTGTTCAAGTCCAGCAGCTGTCAATGCCAAGTACAAGAGTTTGGACGGTTTAAAAGATGTTCTGATGCAGGACAGCATTGTATAGTCCCATGTTCAGTTTAGATTTTTATTAAATCATTCAACTGTTCTCTTATTTCAGTTACAATTACATTTAGAAGTCTTCTATTCATTTAATCCACGTTGTGAGATTTGAGTTACTCTTAGATTCTTTATCGTGTAACTTATATTTAAGCCACTTTGCCATGAATCACTTAACTTAAATAAAATGAAAGAGTAAATATATAGCTGCACATTTAAATTTAGCCCTTTACAGCGCCAAACCCAATCACTCACGAGTCATCACATCTCACCAACATAAAAGATGGTAAATTGATTGACAAGTCTCTGTTAAAATAAACCAAAAAGGGTTGCGTTAAGGAAAGATGAGTTGATGACTGCACTAAATATTATTTTGCTGTGATACTTTGAGCTCGAGCATATTAAGATAACGTGACTAAGATAAAAGTGAAGAAAAAAGCAGCTGATTGGGCGGTTTTTAGTTTTTTAAAAGCAGCCCAAATTTGGTCTACCCGCCCAATGCGTTAATCTCCGCTCCAAGCCAATCAAAAGAAGCCCAATTGGGCGGCAACCCGCCCAATCTGGCAACACTGGGACTGACATAAAGTTGGTTGACGTATTCATAAATTAAGGGACCGTCTCTAAAGTTAAATATGATATTAGTATACACTTTTCTATCTTCAATAGCATTTGAGGAGAGTGACTTACAGTCATAAAAAAAACTGTTAATCTAGGTGTAAACTATAATGCACACCTGTAAGTCATTCTCCTCAAATGCTATTGAGCTTTAACTTATGGCATATTTTGCATTTGAGTCCATTCGGTTGTGAAAAATCGATTTTTTTTACATATGATTTACAGTTTATTTTAATAAATATATAAAAAATTAAAAGTTGTGCATTATAGTTGACACCTAGATGAACAGTGTATGGTTTGTTTTATGACTATACGTCATTCTCCTCAAATGCTATTGAAGTTAGTATACCAATGTCGCATAAAACTTTAGAGATGGTCCCTTAACTTGTGACGTCAAGCCAACTTTATGCCAGGGATCGCAGGTGTGTGTATTCCGTGAGGGTTTCGCACTGAAAACACCTGAGAGTAACCAGTTGGATTCAGTTTTTTAAGTAGTTTGATGTAAAATAGTATTTTATTCCGAATCAGATTAATCTCACATGAGACGATTCAAGATTCAAGGCGGTAAAATAGTGAAAGTAAAACCTGCTAGATCTTTATTCTAACATTTTAAACAGAGGATCAAATGGAATATATATTTATCACCAGCCTGTCAGATCGATGACATAAAACCAGACCCGGACATAAAGGACTGTGTGCTTTAATAAATGCGGACTGGCTCTGAGATCCGATGGATCCATGTCAAGATCATGAGCTTCAGGGATGGGATGTCTTCTCAGAGCAGGGTTATTTGGATGTATACACATCCTTTTCTGATTCATCAGAAGATCAGAGGAATCTAGAGCAGGGGAGTGTGGAGATGAAGAATGAGGAACCAGCTGGAGCACCTGCTGGATTATCTCCACTAAACATGTGCAGTCCAGAGCTGAGACAACAACCCATTACAAACAAGACCTGTACGGTACGGTGATGCTGAAACCAAGACACCGAGTAACCATTATTATAATCCATGCCTGAGTGTGAAGTCATTTTAAAGCTTGAAGTTTAGAGGATTTGAATGCAATATACCAGGAATAAACAAATCTAGATAAACACAGTAGCTGCTCCTTCTCATACATTTCTGGGTCATAGCACTAGCTTAAGCTATAGAATTACAGTCGATAGGCTATTTAATTGTGACCATGGACCACAAAACCAGTCATAAGGGTCCATTTTTCGACATTGAGATTTATACATCATCTGAAAGCTGAATAAATAATCTTTCTATTGATGTATGGTTTGGACAATATTTGAAAATCTGGAATTTGAGGGTGCAAAAAATGTAAATATTGAGAAAATCACCTTAAAGTTGTTCTTAGCAATGCATATTACTAATCAAAAATTAAGTTTTGATATATTTACGGTAGGAAATTTAAAAAATATCTTCATGGAACATGATCTTAATATCCTAATAATTTTTGGCATAAAAGAAAAATCAATCATTTTGACCCATACAATGTATTTTTGGCTATTGCTGCAAATATACCTGTGCTGCTTATGACTGCTTTTGTGCTCCAGGGTAATAATTATGATCAACCGCCTGATCACTGAACACAGACTCTCTTTTGGCAAAGTTGTTTTGTCCTTGTGTAATTTAACCTGTGGATGGTGCTCTATTGGTCACTCTGTATCATACTTTCTAGATCAGGGTTCACCAAACTTGGTCCTTGAGGGCCGGTTCCATATATATGCTCTGTAATACACTGTGTATATATATATATATATATTGTATATGTTTGTAAAATGGTACAGCCTTTTAAATATCTGAAACTACACTCTTAACATCAGTCAGTCAAGCGACATTATGCACATTATGCCGTTTGCGCATTAGTTCCGCCCCCAACCGGACAACCCGGCAGTTCTTAAAAGCTTACAATATCCAAAGGAAGTTATTTTGACAGGAAAATATAACAAAGAGTATCGTTTAAATGTAACGCCTCAATTCTGCATGTGTGTAAGACTCTTTGTCTCTCTTCTCTCACCAAAGCGATGGCGAGTCGTGCGTTTAGAGTTCACGGTAACATTACGTCAAATTTACATTTAGTCATTTTAGCAGACGCTTTTATCCAAAGCGACTTACAATTGGGGAATACATAAAGTGATTAATCTTGTAGAGGCAAAAGGACAGAGGAAGTGCCAATAACACCAAGTCTCAGGCATTGTTCAAATAAATACAAGCTAGCAAGGGAAGGAGAGAAAGATGAAGATATAGAAGAAGGGAAGGATTTTTTTTTTTTTATGATGATGATGATGTCAAGTAGTGTTGAAAGAGATGAGTTTTCAGTTGTTGCTTGAAGATTGACAGGGATCCAGCAATCCGGATGGGGGTGGGAAGATCATTCCACCGGCCAGGAACGGTGAAAGAGAATGTTCTGGAGAGTGATTTTGAGCCTCTCTGTGATGGTACCACGAGGCGTCGCTCACTAGCAGATCTCAGACTTCTGGAGGGGAAATACAGTTGCGCTACGCATCCAATCAGATGAACTGAAAAACAGCACAGATCACTTGACAGAGAGAGAAACTCTGAAGCACTCAGTCAGTGTTCCACAAGTGAATATATCTGTGCTAAACTTATACTTAGTCTCCAACTCACACACTGGCGAATACATTCTGTGAATTGATTAGCCATTGGCTAATATTAAACATCCTTTAGTCGTCAGAGTGAAATTTACTTGCATTGTAGAAGGTTGTCTAACCTGCCTGGAGTAAACCTAGTAAACCTTGATTAGCTGGTTCAGATGTGCTTGATTTGAGCTGAACTCTGTCCTCCAGGACCGAGTCTGGTGAGGTGACCCTTCTCCTAGATTATGAATTTGACATTGTTGGTGTCTGTATTTTTGCAGGACTTTTGGGACATTGATTTAATTGATTCAGCACAAGGCAGTAACAGTAGAACTTCATCGCTCTGCACGTCAGCGTCGCAGTAAGATGCATCAATATTTTTTATTTTAACTTTTATATATATATATATATATATATAAATATGTGCCTTATGGCTGTTGAATTTCATCCATGTTTACTGAATTCACTTGCAGACTTATATGTTACCTTGGGCCACAAAACCGGTCATAAGTGTCAATTTTGTGTCTGGAAGCTGAATAAATAATCTTTCCATTGGACAATATTTGGCTACAACTATTTGAGATACAACTATTTGAAAATCTGGAATCTGAGGGTGCAAAAAATATCTAAATATTGAGAAAATCTACTTTAAAGTTGTTCAAATGAAGTTCTTAGCAATGCATGTTACTAATCAAAAAATGAAGTTTTGATATATTTACAGTAAAAAATTGGGATATGATCTTAATATCCTAATGATTTTTGGCATTATAGAAAAATTGATAATTTTGACCCATACAATGTATTGTTGGCTATTGCTACAACTATACCTGTGCTGCTTATGACTGCTTTTGTGCTCCAGAGTCACAAATTGTAAATAATGGCTACTTTAAATGCTTACTACTCAACTGAGCTGCATGCATTTACTTGTATACAACTGGTGTCCTCGTTCCTGTTTAAATGCTGTCTCCTGACAGACTCCTATCAGAACATGTGCTCAATCACAATGAGTGTAACTCGAGCGTGGTGTGGGCCCGCGTGGCCCCTGTGCACGAGTCTCTCCTGGAGTCCACTGAACTTCTCTTCAATGTGTCCGTGCCATGGCTGCCTGTGGAACTACCGTACAGAAGCAGATGTAAATATTGCCGATTATAAACTCAGTTTTACACCAGGTTCAAGCTTTTAGGACACTTTGACACCTTCATGTTATTTTCTTAGTAAACAGCACAGCCCAGGAGCTTATGGAGGCAGTTTTGGTGACACTAGATCATTCTGCCACAGTCAGTGGACAATACCTGATGAAACTCTGCGACTCCGAGGAGTATCTCAGAAGGTAATTTCACCTGTCGTATATTTTACATGCAGGTTGCTAGTAGTTGATCGGATGTTCTTGTTATTGCTGAACTGTAATGGACATACTCTCTGCTCTTGCTTAAGTACATTTAGATATTGATGTCGTTGTTTGTTTTGCCTCGTCCAGTGATGAAACCTTGGGGTTGTATGAACGCATCCAGGTGTATCAGAAGTTTGCTTCGGATGTTCCCATGAGGATGGTGCTCAAGGACTCTGTTGACAAAACACTAACACGAGATGTATGGCATTTAATTACAGCGGCTCAGATGCCATGATACAGTTTCTCATTTGAAGAAGGTCATTTTGTTATCAATCATATATTTATGTAGGAGGAAGATGGCAGGCAGGTGTTTCATTTTAACCAAGTCCTCGCTTCTGCTTGTGCATTCAACACTATAAGGTTTGCTTTCTTCTCTACTATTTGTTCTCTAAACAAAATTTAATATGTCATTATTATATTTGAATGTACATTTCCCATACACAGGTGTGCTGCATTTTATTTTTTAATTGAAGTATATTTTGGATGTTATAATTTGCTAAATGAAAATCGGCTGTGTATCAGCTATGATGTGGTGATTTAATGTAATCAGCTCACTGCATTTTCTAACCCACGTTGAATATTACGTTCAACACAAAATATTAATTAACACACAATTTCTTAATTGTGAATGTAAATGCATTTAAAAAAAAATCATTATTGCCCTAATTGCAATTTATATTTTGCACATTAATGCATTTAAATGTATTTGAACTGATAAATTCAAGTTATTTTTAATTTAACTTTCATTTTGCTGTGGATGTAGGAAATGTACAGAAATGCATTGACACATTCTATATTACATTTCAAATTGAATTTTGCGCTATGCCTTTATATTTCACACGCTCTATTTGTGTATTTTTTTCATTTTTGTTCTTGATTGTGTAATCAAGTGCTAACACACTGAATCTCATTTGTTCTCTTAGGTCATGTCTGCAGGAGAAACTGAGAAGCTACAGCCGGGAAGTAAACAAACTCTTGAGGAGCCAGGTGTGTGTTTCACTGAAAAGAAAGAATCCAACATGCATGACTAAAATTCCTGTAAACATTTGAACTTGTTGCATGCATTGTAGAGTTAATTCTGAATGATCTGCATGTCATTCCATGGCTTTATCGGTTGATGCATGCTGTCAGTAAACTCCACAAGATGCAATGACTGACTGAAAGGGTTTGTGTTTGATATGTCAGTGTTGGGATGGAGTGATGGAGGTTGTGGACAGCGTTCATGCCGTGTGTGAGCAGCTGTGTGGCGTCACTACAGTAGATCTGGAGGAAGCCGTCGGGAGGCTCCAGCGCTTCGCTCCAGTCACACTGGTACAGCCTGAGCAATACGCTCCATCTGCTGTTGAATGTGTGTTTAATAAGTCATTTAATTGCGTGAAATTATTAAACACAATGTTTTTTCCCTAGACTCCAGCCGAAATGTGTGACTGTGAAACTGGTGAGTCTTTATACTAAAGCAATTCATTCATTTCACGCAGTCATTTTAGGATTTGTTTCAGTGGAAATTCAAGATATATACAGTCAAACCAAACATTATTCAGACACCTTCAACATTTCTCACGTAGTTTATTCACTATAGTTTAGAAAAATAAAATATGACAAGACCTCAGAGTTAAACTGTGTCAGAACAAATTCATCTTGATAATGTCAGCTAACTTGGTATGTAATGAATTCGGTTGAATAGATGTCTGCTGTTAGATTTAAGAACACAATTGACTTATTGGTAAGCCCCTCCCCTCAAACGCAGACTAGCCAATGGCAACTCGGATATCTTTAGGTTTCTGGGTCATAGAGAAACATTGGAAGATGTGAAGCTTGCATCGGTTTTATGGGGTTTAAGCTTCAAAAATGGAAAAGCGATGCTCCTGAGGTACATGTAACACTGATTCCAGGTATCCTGAGAGGATGGGTAATATCATTTATTACATTATATTTATTTAATCCAAACAAAACACATCAAAATGTTCCTAAGTATTCAACCCCAATACACATGAAGACAAACACGTTCATTTTCTGCTTGTCATACACTCATTAAATCACAATTTTAATATGCTCAAGCACATTAATTTTATGCTTCAGCGAGGTATCTCTGGCTAAAACTAGCTAACGTTAAAGTTAGTGAGTCCATGCTAGTGTGCAGCGGATTGTTCTCGCGTCTTGTACAGTGTAGGTCAAAAACACATAAATAAAGGTCTACATTTCAGTGCCTCTCCAAATTAAACTGGTTAAATGTAGATTAATTTAATCATACTATGATACATGAACAGTGTTGATCTGCATGTTGTCATCCGTGATCGTAATATGAGACTTCTCCCGCTCGCATTGTGATCTGTAAACCCTCGCTTCGAGTTACCCACCGTATTTATTTTTAAATATCTTATAAATCCCTCCATGGAATATTTAATCCCCATTTGGTGGCCTTCTGTGTCCACAATTGTGTAAAATCATCTTGTGACAAGGTTTTCACGCTGACCGCTCTCACTTTAAGAGACTGAGCAACTCTGTTTGTTTTTCCGAGGGAGCAACAGTAACTAAGGGGGGGCGGGGCTTACCGATAGCACAATTTAGATAATACAAATTTAGCTCAACCAATTACCGAGCAATGCTTCATTTTGTTCAGTAAGTGGTGTAAATGGTGGCATTAGCAATTAAAGAAAAAATACTTGAGCAAAACATGCTCAGGTCAAAGTGATTTTTGATCCCAAATTTTGCTGGTAGTCCACTGTATGAGGAATGTTAGGTAAAATATGTAACAGTTTACTTTATTTTGCTATCCTCACTTACATAAATTAACTATAGTATCCTTCATCCACTAGTAAAATAAATATAAAAAATGACATGTGGTCTGAATAATTTTTTACTTTATAAGCTGTTTGATGTATGAGAGCAGTGTAGTTTTTTCAGTGATTTGCATGCATTGTAAGTGTATGTGTGCGTGTTTCAGCTGTAGTCATGCTCCATCACGCTCTGCTGAAGCTGCTGCACATTTTCTTCACAAACTTTGATTTGGACTTCAGAGGACAGGAGGAGCATCCGAATCCACCTGCAGCAGACGTCACGCTCCACAGCTGCATGCTGCAGCTCAACCTGACGTGCCTCTACAGACTGCTGCCCGGCTGGATAAACAGGTACGACGAGATGCTTAACACCACAGAGAAACCCAGTCCCCAGAACGTAGCTTTGACACAACTGACAATCTGTCGTAGCTCTCAGATCTCCTTCATGTTTCAAACAATCCTCTGTATCAGTTCTGAGAGATGAGAGAAATTTATAAAGATGAATAATGGGTGAACTGTAATAATGAGGAATATGAGTCATAATGTGTGTGTTACAGTTATGATCACTTCAGCATGAGCTGCGCGCTCACGTACTGCGGCAGGAATCTGACCGAACCTGTCCTGTCTGAGAACATCAGCACTTCACTGCAACTCGGCGGCAAGATCCAATGCAACCGGCTGTAAGAGCTACTCCATAGAATACTCATATGTGATGATAAACATGCATTCTTAAAGGCCACATCTGTTCTGAATGCCTCTAGTTCAAGCATGAACTGTATGTATTTTAATAAAGGTATTCCATTCATTGGGTTTGGGTTCAAACATTGCACGTAAACAGGTTAATACAGTGGTCTCAAACTCAATTCCTGGAGGGCCACGGCTCTGCAAATCACATCTGTTTTGAAGTTTCTATTGATCCTGAATGTACCTAAAGTTTGTGTAGAAGATCAGGTGTGTTTGATTTGGGTTGGAGCTAAACTGTGCAGAGCTGTGGCCCTCCGGGAATTGAGTTTGAGACCACTGGGTTAATGTATGACAGAGAGAGTTTTCATTAATGAATACCTTCACTAAACTATGCACTCTGGGTTTTTATGTGCTGGGAAAGTCAAGGATGTCACTGGTCAAAACGGGGCACAAGGTTGATATTATTCATTAGGATAAACAAAATTCAGACTCAGTTCTGATATAGTCCAAGTGTCTAGTAAACTCATTGTGCTGTATATGTCTGTGAAACATGGGATTGAGTTCAATGTCAAATCCATATTGACCCGAATATAAGACGACCTGATTATAAGACAATCCCCTTTTCAAGATGTACATTTTGGAAAAAGGCTTTTTGAAAACCAAATCTTGTGTTTTGTTAAGAATTTTTTTGGCATTTGGCGTATTTTTGTTTTGAAAGTATGGTAAATACTGGTAAAATGTACCAACAATCACATAAAAAATACACTTTTTAGTATACCAAACAAATAACATGTAGCCCATCTGAATTATATAACGTTTAGTCTATTCATCTCATAGTAGCCTACCAAAATTGTATTAAGAGAAGAAATTAAATATTATTGTAGTCTTCAAATCTGGGTTCTGTCTTTTGTTTTAAAATCCCTTTCAGAGGAAGTTTGTTCCCATCAGACTAACATGACAGTCATTCCACTGTAAGCTTTTCTTTTTCTTTAGTTTTCACTCGCAATCTTTATAACAGAAGGGCAGTCGTGGCCTAATGGATAGAGCTTCGGACTTGTAACCCGAGGTTGTGGGTTCGAATCTTGGGTCCGGCAGGAATTGTCGGTGGGGGAAGTGAATAACAAGCATTCTCTCCACCTTCAATACCACGACTGAGGTGAGACTGAACCCCCAACTGCTCCCCGGGCGCCACAGCATTGACTGCTCACTCCTCTGGGAGTGTGTGCACTTGGATGGCTTAAATGCAGAGCACAAATTCCGAGTATGGTCACCATACTTGGCCACACGTCATGACTACTAACACACATTACATTACGAATTTCATGGCACACTCGTTTTAGGCATATTTGGCACCACCTATTGTTGTGGGTGTGTTATTGATATGTTAAAGTCTAGACCCTGAATATAAGAAGAGCATGTTTATTCAGATGTATTTCCAAGAAAAAAACGATGTCTTATATTTTGGTCAATACAGTATATATATTCCCCCAATGTTCTTGTGTGTTTCAGATTGGTGTTTCCTGTTCCAGTAAAGGAACTTCCATATGAATCAATGTTATCTTTTCATCTACTGGGCTCAAAACAGGCCAAACAGCCCGAACTCCTGTGCTGGGCGGTCCTTCCTATTTTTAACAACAGGTATGCCATGCACCTCATCAAACCAGTTTAAAGGGATCATATGATGCGATTTCAAGTTTTGCTTTCTCTTTGGAGTGTTATAAGCTGCTTATATAAGATCCCTGAAGTTGCAAAGACTAAAGTCTCAAACCTAGAGAGATATTCTTTATAAGTTAAGACTCGTCCACGCTCTCCTAAAACGCCGCGTTTAAACACGCCCCCACATGTCTACGTCACGATGTAGGAAGATTTGCATAACTCCGCCCAAATATTTATGCAAATAAAGAAGGCGGAGCTATTATTCTGGCTGTAGTATTGTTCTGGAGACGCTGTGTTTCGTTGTGAAAGAGAAAATACTTTGTTTAGGCTTCCGAAAGAGGAGACAACTAGAAATCAGTGGTTAAGTTATATTTACAACACTGTTCCAGAACACTTCAACCCAAATATTGGAGTGTGTGCAGCGCAATTTACTGTGTCCTGAACCTGGAAGAGTAGCCTACAAAGTGAACACTATGAATGGTTGTGAACACTATAAAGTGGAGCAATTCCAGCTTTGCAAGAACAGTCTGGTGCTTCTGACTCACAGTAAGAACGTTTCGATATTCAAAGGATTTTATACTGATGATTCAAACGTGAGTTTTGAGCAGTGTAGAGTAGCGCTTGTTTGGCGTTTCTTCGATCACAAATGCAGACATGGTGTTGTTTATGCGGTCGAAAGCAACATGTAAAAGACCATATGAGTCATTATAATCAGTAATTATGTCCTCACTGGATGCATCAAATGCCTCGTTTATAGCATGTTTTAGTCTCGTCTTGCCGGGACACGCATCACAATACGTGAGGGTATTATAACATTTCCGTCTCACGCTTGAGGTATTTGGCCAATCACAACACACTGGCTAGCTGACCAATCAGAGCACGCCTTGCTTCTCAGAAAGATGAGCTTTGTAAAAATCGACGAGTTTCAGAAAGGCATAGCATAGAGGAGCAACTATAATGTAGAGTATGTACAAAAATAATGTGTTTTTTGAACCTCGAACCATGTAAACACATTGCATTACACCAAATAATGTTATTTTTAGCAACATCATATGACCCCTTTAAAGGGATGCTTTGATGTTTCAAAAAAAATGTTGTGAACCAAACAATGTTAGACCTGTTAAAAGACACTTTTTCTTAAAATATCTTCTGCTTTAGAAAACATTTAGTCTTCATATTCTTCAATACTGCCAGAACGGACAATAGTTTATTTACGCTTATGCCCAACACTTTCAATGCAGCACGAGCATGTTATTTTGTGCATTATGAATTGTGTTGTTCTGGAATGCAAGAGTAATTTTAGATCTTCATATGCAGTGAATATGCTTCAATCAATGTTTCTTTGATGGTGTGATTGATGAATGGATGCTGTGCTGTTGCAGGACTCTAGTTTGTGGCACAGTTCTGCTCAGTATGTCCACACATGTTCCACCGGTCTGTCCTCCATCACCGGCGCTGAGTGACCTCCATCGACAGCCCACTGGAGTCATTCTACAGGTGACACATACATGCTTATTCACACAGTCTCTGCAAACAAGATTATTATTCAAAAGATGCAATTTACGTATATATTCTCTTCCTAATAGGAGATGGGTGTGCAGAAGTGTTGGGCGATATGCTCAACTGTTATATCGTCAGCATTAATAAAAAAGTTACACTTAAGTCCCTAGTGGACAAAAATGTCCTTGTCAAAAAACGGTCATACAAATTGGAAGCTTGGGAGCACAGACTTAAGTTTGGTCTCTTTTTAAAGACAACCCATGGCAGATTATTGTTGAAGTAAACAGTTTAAAAAGTGAAACCAAAAAAAAACGCTATATAGGTTTAAGTTTATGAAAATGATTTATGAACAATATATTATTTTATTTTAAGAAAAAAATACTCCCGTTATAATCAGTGAAAATATCTACACCAGTGGTTCTCAAAGTGTGGTACGCATACCACTAGTGGTACGTGAGCTTCCTCTAGTGGTACGCAGAGGAATCTCAGAATTAAATATAAATCAGGCCGCGTGTCCACCAAAGTGATTTTTTTAAAAATTGTTTTAAATGGGAGCGTCTTTTTCATGCTGAGCACTCAGGCGTTTTTTTCTTGGCACCGAGAATTTAAGAATGTTAGCACTCATCACTGTCACTTTTTAGTCAGCTAACCAATCACAGTGGAGGAGGGGCGGGACTAATACCGTAACACCCTGCTTGTACTACGACTGAACAACAATGGAGAAGTTAATATTGCTTGTCTCTGAGTATTTATGTCTTTACTAGATAGAATTGCCAGAGTACAATAATATTGTTATGAAAAATAATGCTTGGAGAAACATTTAATTCGCGATGCGTCTGCCATATTACTTCAGCGGATATTCCATATCCTAGCAACCGCAGCGTCTTGAAAATACGCTGCCCTCTGAAGCGCTCACACCTGGGTGTTTTCAGCTGGCTTTGGTAGAAACGTGGCCTGATTGTTGTTACTTGCAGCTACATATACAGCCTGCATTTTTTTTAATCAAGTACTTTTTTATTTAAAAGTGAAATAAAAACTGTACTGTGCTTAAAGAGTAAATTAAAATGTATTGTAGCTACTTAAAGTTAAATAAAAACTAAGTTACTGTACTTAAAATGTTAAGTATGATACATTTTCATTTAATCTTTATTTAAGTACAGTTTTTTTACATTTAAGTACAGTACAGTTTTTATTTCACTTTTAGGTACAATATATTTTAATTTAATAATTAAGTTTTTTATTTACGTGGAAGTAAGCACGGTGCAGTGTTCATGTTCAAACTGTGTATTTACTACAAACCCGATTCAAAAAAAGTTGGGACACTGTACAAATTGTGAATAAAAACAGAATGCAATGATGTGGAAGTTTCAAATTTCAATATTTTATTCAGAATACAACATAGATGATATATCAAATGTTTAAACTGAGAAAATTTATAATTTTAGGGGAAAATAAGTTGATTTTAAATTTCATGGCATCAACACATCTCAAAAAAGTTGGGACAAGGCCATGTTTACCACTGTGTGGCATCCCTCTTCTTTTTATAACAGTCTGCAAACGTCTGGGACTGAGGAGACAAGTTGCTCAAGTTTAGGAATAGGAATGTTGTCCCATTCTTGTCTAATACAGGCTTCTAGTTGCTCAACTGTCTTAGGTCTTCTTTGTCGCATCTTCCTCTTTATGATGTGCCAAATGTTTTCTATGGGTGAAAGATCTGGAATGCAGGCTGGCCATTTCAGTACCCGGTACTTCTTCTACGCAGCCATGATTGTTGTATTGATGCAGTATGTGGTCTGGCATTGTCATGTTGGAAATGCAAGGTCTTCCCTGAAAGAGACGACGTCTGGATGGGAGCATATGTTGTTCTAGATCTTGGATATACCTTTCAGCATTGATGTGCCTTTCCAGATGTGTAAGCTGCCCATGCCACACGCACTCATGCAGCCCCCATACTATCAGAGATGCAGGCTTCTGAACTGAGCGCTGATGACAACTTGGGTTGTCCTTGTCCTCTTTAGTCCGATGACATGGCGTCCCAGTTTTCCAAAAAGAACTTCAAATTTTGATTCGTCTGACCACAGAACAGTTTCCCACTTTGCCACAGTCCATTTTAAATGAGCCTTGGCCAGAGAAAACGCCTGCGCTTCTGGATCATGTTTAGATATGGCTTTTTTTTTACCTATAGAGTTTTAGCCGGCAACGGCGAATGGCACGGTGGATTGTGTTCACTGACAATGTTTTCTGGAAGTATTCCTGAGCCCATGTTGTGATTTCCATTACAGTAGCATTTCTGTATGTGATGCAGTGCCGTCTAAGGGCCCGAAGATCACGGGCATCCAGTATGGTTTTCCGGCCTTGACGCTTACGCACAGAGATTTTTCCAGATTCTCTGAATCTTTGGATGATATTATGCACTGTAGATGATGATATCTTCAAACTCTTTGCAATTTTTCTCTAAGAAACTCCTTTCTGATATTGCTCCACTATTTTTCGCCGCAGCAATTGGTGATCCTCTTCCCATCTTGACTTCTGAGAGACACTGCCACTCTGAGAGGCTCTTTTTATACCCAATCATGTTGCCAATTGACCTAATAAGTTGCAAATTGGTCCTCCAGCTGTTCCTTATATGTACATTTAACTTTTCCGCCTCTTATTGCTACCTGTCCCAACTTTTTTGGAATATGTAGCTCTCATGAAATCCAAAATGAGCAATATTTGGCATGACATTTCAAAATGTCTCACTTTCAACATTTGATATGTTATCTATATTCTATTGTGAATAAAATATACGTTTATGAGATTTGTAAATTATTGCATTCCTTTTTTATTCACAATTTGTACAGTGTCCCAACTTTTTTGGAATCGGGTTTGTATATTTTAAGAGGCTGACAATAATAAATATCCTTATAAGGATTAAAACTGACTCGTTTTTTTTTTTTTTTTTTTTTTACTGTGTATAGTGCTACTGAAAGTGAAAGTGACGTGACATACTCGGAATTTGTGCTCTGCATTTAACCCATCCAAAGTGCACACACACACAGCAGTGAACACACACACACACACACACACACACACACACACACACACACACACACACACACACACACACACACACACACCGTGAACACACACCCGGAGCAGTGGGCAGCCATTTATACTGCATTTTAATGTTGGTCATAATGGTGGTAATTGGAAAGCCAAATATTTTCTGAGGTGGTACTTGGTGTAAAAAGTTTGAGAACCACTGATCTACACCATATAATGAATAAATATCTTATTCTCACATCACGTGTACACATGTGGTTTATGATGAGAGAATTCGCCAGAGAGCTGAATTCAGCGATGACGCCTCTGATTGGCCGTTGCATTCATAAACTCAACATAATCATGCGTGATTGGTTATAAAGCGCAACACTGTAAAAATGCAGATTTTTTTTTTGATGGAACAAATAAGCCCTAATATTAATTAGATAGTATTACTATAATACAACTAATGATAACCGTCTTGCTATCGTCAAAGGTAGGGGTTTTCAAAGTTTTTAGAAAAAATATATTTCCTGATATTTTAAGTAAATATTTCAATAATTTAATGGCACATTTGCATGTTTAATTTAAAAAAATATATTGTATCCATTTTAAATGTCAGTAATAGTTATATAGCTATTGTTATTATTACACTCAGAAAATTATACAAAAAAATAATATTACTTCAATTTAGAATTTATTTAATTTTGTCAAAAATATTTTTTTAAATACGGGGTTTTCCAAAAAGATAATAATTTGTATACATTTAAGATATAAAATTTACATGACAATTGTACACACCTGTAAAATGTATTATCAAAAAAAAAAATCAATTAATTCGCTAATGATATACACTCGTAGACATACCCTGCTCACTGCAATTCCCTCACGAACCACCAGGGGTTCTCGAACCCCACTTTGCGAAACCCTGGTCAAAGGCGATATCGCTGACTATCATTGATACAAGATACTATCGGCTAATGTGCAGGACACATTCCACCACATTTCTAGCACATTTCAGTGCTAGAGTATGAAGTTAATCTCAAGGCATTAATTCATAAATTAAACTGATTTTTCTCTGCAGATTGATTTCCCGGAGTCTGAGCGGTGGCGATATGAGCGAGCGGCGGCTCGGCCTGAATCAGTTCTGGAGTCAGCGCTGTGTGAAGAGCTGCAGAAGAGAATAACAGAAGTGTGTCAGAAACACTGCCTGTCGCTGTCAGTACAAGATAAGACACTCATGAGCAATAACACATATTAGGCCTATCACATACCCGGCGCAAGTGTTTTTGCTAGTTTCAGCCCGACGCAGTTCTCATTTTCCCATCCTGCACTGCGTTGTTTAAAGGAACACTCCACTTTTTTTGAAAACAGGCTAATTTTACGACTCCCCAAGAGTTAAACCAGAGCCGATCCTCCCTATACGCAGAATACACAAGCTGCATAGGGCCCCCGAAACACCAGGGGGCCCCCTTGCTCTCAAAGATGATTTCATTTTAGTTTCGTTTTGTAATTTGGCCAGCGGCTATGAAAACATGAATGATAATTTATTGTAATGCGGCGCTGACGCCCTTTCTACGTGAAAAACAGTCAAATCATGTAATATGCATTTCGTAAAGTCTCTTGTTCGAGACTAAAAACGGATTGAATGCATAGCGAGCCGTGGAAGAGACATGTTTCTCGAGCCGAGACGGAGTGAAAAACGGACAAATGCGTCCCGCGGACAAATGCGTCACCCCCCCCCCCCCCTGACACAGTTTTGCGTAGGGCCCCCAGAAGTCTAGGATCGGCTCTGAGTTAAACGGATGAGTTTTACCGTTTTTGAATCCATTCAGGCGATCTCCAGGTCTGGCGGTAGGATTTTTAGCGCAGCTTAGCATAGATCATTGAATCGGATTAGTCCGTTAGCATCTCGCTCAAAAATAACCTAAGAGTTTCGATAATTTCGATAATAACCATGGGTGCAGCAGGCGCAATGATATTACACAGCACCTGAAAGTCTTAAGCTAGGTAACTAGTTATGATATAGCTATAGGGACTACTTTCAGGCGCTGCGTAATATCGTTGCGGTACGGCAGTAAAGTTCCTTGATTATTACGCCGGAATGAGAGTATAGTTCCTAGCCATATCGGCCTGGAACATCACAAATTAAATTTTCCATCAGTCTTAGTACACGATGTAACTACAGAAGAGTCGAGCTTTAAATAGGAAAAATATTGAAACTCTTTGGTCATTTTTGAGCGTGATGCTAGCAGTCTAATCAGATTCAATAATCTATGCTAAGCTACGCTAAAAGTGCTACCGCCAGACCCAGAGACCGGCTGAATGGATTCAAAAACTGTAAAACTAAACCGTTTAACTCTTGGGGAGTCGTAAAATGAGCCTATTGTCAAAAATAGTGGAGTGTTCCTTTAAATAGCAAATGCATGTGCGCTTATCGGCGTGCTGGTTTAAAAGCAAGGTGTGTTCAGGTGCACTGTTGCCGCCTTGCTATTTTGAGGAGCTGAAAATAGTCTGCGCCATAGACCAACTCAAACCTGGTCTAAAGTCAACGGTGCAATATTTTTTTGTTATTTAAAGAGCACGTTAGTAGAAAATGCTCCTCTGGGCGGATCCACAACGTGCGTTCACTTTGCTTATTACACGCAGCAGCAAACAAACATGCCAAATATAAAAAATTTAAGGATTACAGTGTAAAAGAATAGTATTGTATAGGCTACATATAAAAATGTCATACATGTCGTAATGGATAGTCATTGCGTGTATCAGAATTAGGCTACCTTGTTCATGAGCAGATCCGTTCGTTCTCTGGAGACGCGATCAGTCTGTTTAAATAGCGAATCCGCCATGAACTAGCTCTTAAAGGAATCTGACACTGATTGGTTTATTGCACGTTATGCACAAAAAACACACCAGTACTCATTTAAAAAATGAGACCACGACCGTTTTCCTGTCGCTATACTAGCAACAGTGGATTCGGATATGCCCTGAGTGCACCTGCGCCATGCGCCATGCGCTTTAGACCATATGCTTAGATCATTAAAATAGGGCCCTATAGTGTTTGATGTGGACATTAATGTATCTTCTTCTGCAGCATGACTGACAATGAGAAGGCCTTCCTGTGGAGCAAGCGGCATATCTGCAGCCAGAGGAACTCGCGCCTGCACTTGGTTTTGGGCAGCGCGCCGCAGTGGAGACCACAGAACCTGCCGGAAATATACTCCGTCCTGGAGCGCTGGAGCCCCGTGAGCACCGAGGAGGCCCTGTTCCTCCTGAGCGATGAGTACATATATAACCCATCAGTTTTTCTGTACGGTGTAATGTTTTCTTGGACGTGGGCCAGACGTAATTTGTTTTTCAGATAGCTTCACTGTGGATTCTCTGGAGTGAGCGGATGGTTTCAGCGGCTCTAGTGTTGAAGTGTTTGAAATCAGTTCTGAAAGATAGTTTTTTTTGCAGATTAACTTGCTGCAGTTAAAACTGCAAACAGCTTTAACTGCACTTCTGCTGTGAACCAGAGAATAAGCACTGTAAGTGTATTACAGTGAAGCGGATGTGTTTGTGTCAGGTTTCATGACCAGTGTGTGCGGTCAGCTGCGGTGCAGTGTTTGCAGCAGATGTGTGACAGTGAGCTGGAGGAGTTTCTGCCACAGCTGGTGCAGGTGAGACACACACACGCTGAGCTTCTGAGCTTTATAATGTTGGGAATAACTGAACAAACTCATTTGATCTCTCCTCCAGGCTCTGAAGATGGAGTGGGACATCGATGGGCCGCTGGTGAAGCTTCTGCTCTCAAGATCTTTGCACTGTATCCGTATCGCTCAGCAACTGTACTGGTGTGAAAACATGCATCACATTAGCAGTGGTTTTAATTGTATTTAAGGAGTTACTATAATGGACTTGAACTGTAAACAATAATAGAAACATAAGGGTCATTCCGTGTCAACTCAACCAGAACCAGAGGTCCCCAGCTCAAATTTGGGATTTTGCTAATATTTTTTTTTCTGGAGAAAGATAGGCATGTATAGTAATGAAAGATGAAATATAAAATATCATGGATGAATATTGACTGAGTTAATCCACTGTTTTGTAGAGGGGGGTCAAAATGGCAATTTCCACATGAGATTCAGAGCCAAATTACAGAGGGGTAAAAATGATTCAGAAAGATGGCAGCATCATAATATTATTTTTACACAGAGATTGATAGGTCTATTAGTAAAATACGTTCACTTTAGCAATCTTTGTTGCATTATGTGTCAATGGTGACCATTTAAAAATTGGATAAAACCACTCTTTTGAAAAAATATTAGTTGGCACTCAGACAGTTATGTTCACGTCTGTTGTTTTGACTGAAGGTAACGATATGCATATCTACTTTTAACATTATTTGTTCTTCAGACATTCCTCTTTAAAAGAAAAGAAGTTTAATATTTTTGCAAAATGACCCACGTTTGGTTTTTGACCACTGAAAATGCATACAATTATTTTTTTTCCCAGAGCCATATTGAAATTACAATATCTCTGGAACAAAACCATATAGGGCCTTAACAATGAAGGTGCCAAAAGTAAAGTTTGTTAAGACACAATATCTAAAAGGGCATTAAGATATCTTTAATACTTAGTTCCAGGCATGCAAACCTTGGAGAAAAAACTTGAAAAGTGCTTTCCCCCCATTTTTGAATGGTCACCATTGGCACGGAATTCAACAAAGGTTGCTAAAGTGAACAGATTTTACTATTAGATATAACAATCTCTGTGTAAAAGTAATATTAGGATGCTGCGGTCTTTCTGAAGCCATTTTTACCCCCCTGTAATTTGGCTCTGAATCGTAGGTAAAAATTGGCATTTTGACCCCCCTCAACAAAATAGTGGATTACTCAGTCAATATTCATCCACGATATTTATTATTTTGGCTTTGTTTCATCACTACACATGTCAATCTTTCTTCAGAAAACGTATCAGCAAAATCAAAAATTTGAGCTGGGGAAGTTTTAGAAATTTGGTTGATTTGACACAGAATGGCCCATGAGAATGAGCTAATGCATCATGTGTGTGTGTGTCTGTGTGTGTGTGCGTGTGTGTGTGTGTGTGTGTGTGTGTGCTGTGTGTCTCTGTGTGTGTGTGTGCTGTGTGTGTTGTGTGTCAGTGTGTTGTGTTTTGTGTGTGTGTGGTGTGTTGTTGTGTTTATCTGTGTGTGTTGTCAAGTTTGTGTGTGGTGTGTGGTGTTGTGTGTGTGTTTTTTGTGTCCCCATTGTGTGTTTGTCTGTGGTGAGTCATACGTGTGTGTTTTCGTTGTGTGTGTGTGTGTGTTCAATGTGTGTGTTTCTGTGTGTTGTGTGGTGTGGGTATGTATGTGGGTGTGTGGGTTGTGTGTGTGTGTGGTGTGTGCACATACAGTTGTGTGAGTGTGTGTGTGTGTGATTGCTCTGTGTGTGTGTGTGTGGTGTTTCTCTGTGTGTGTGTGTGTGTGTGTGTGTGTGTGTGTGTGTGTGTGTGTGTGTGTGTGTGTGTGTGTCTGTGTCTGTGTGTTGTGTGTGTCTGTCTGTGTGTGTGTGTGTGTGTGTGTGTGTGTGTGTGTGTGTGTGTGTTGTGTGTGAGTAGGCTACTCGTGGACTCGCTGGACGACTGGCTCTATAAGAGTTGGATGAATAAGGTTCTGTCGGCGCTGAAGCACTGCTGCGGTCGCGCTCTGAGACACGAGCTTCAGCGCCAGAGCAGATTGGTGGATCTTCTCACTCAAGTGGCGGAGAAAATCCGTACAGCTGACAAAACCAAGAGAAAGGTCTCGTAACATATCAGGCAACAAACCCAACACAGAGAGCCTTAACATAAGAAGATCATTGTTTCCGAAATCAAATAGTTAAAAGTGTTGTTTTTGTGCAGGATGTGTTTTAGCCAAGAGAGATGGAAGATTGTGAGCTTTTTTGCCGATGCACAGTCCTGCAGGCTTCCGTTAGATCCACGGTTTGGTGTCAAAGGGGTGAATATTGAGGTAAATTCAATAAATGCATTAGTGAATTTACTGTGTATGAGCGATTAGTAATAAAACAGGGTTATGACTCATCAGAGCTGTTTTGGCAGATAAAAATTGAGACACACATGTCCAGTATACCACACGAGCACAATTTTTCGGTCTTTTTACTGATTTTATTGAAGTTGGTTAAATAATAATCTTGAATTATTCACAGTCCTTTATTAATGAAATTTCTGTTTTGCTTTGTCTGTAAAATATGACAATGTTGAACATCTGTGCTCTTTCATTCTTACATGTTTATCTTTATTTATTGATGTATTTATCGCCATTATCTATGACTTCAAGCATGGCCTAGTCTTCCTCGGGTCCCACAACACTTAACATCATACATTATTACATACATCAAGAAAAAGTTAAACGTGTTCTCCACAATCCAAAACATCTCTATAAAAATGTCTCCTCTTTTTTAATATCTAAGACACATACTATATTAAAAAAACAGTTGCTCATTCAATTAATTCCTATACCTCAAGCTCCTATAAGTACAAAATGCAAGGTGTGCCTTTAAAAATACATTTTTCGTATTCATTAATGACACTGGTAAGAGATTCCATGATTTAGTGTAACTGTACGTTTAACACAATTTGTTTTAGCATAAAGGAGTATAAATCCACCTTCTGTTACTCGTCTGGTAACATATTCAATATTGTAATGTATTATACTGATCCAATGGAGATTTAAGTATTGCAGCAATCATCCTATCTTCCACTTCTAGTCATTTAAGATCAAAATGCTTTCTATTATTATTTGTTCCATACGGACACTGGAAGATTAATCTCACTGCCTTGTTTTTAACCAGCTGTTCCTTTTATGAAGCATTGGCTCATTTTATCTGACAATAGTCCAGCTTTGAGAAGACGAGAGTATCCCAGGCGCTGTGTTTCAGGGCTTTGGTTGGTCTTTTTATTCTGCTTTTGCAATAAAAAGAAAATCTTGAGATCTGCTCATCTGATTTCATGATCAGTATTACAGTTATTATGAGATCATTGGACTAGTCCTTTAAAAGCCAATGTCGTGATCTAAACGATCAATTATAGCACTAAGATCTGGTAGAAATAGCAGTGAAAAGCAGGTCATCAGTCTCTTGATATGATCTAGATTCTTAATAGATAAAAAAAATTCTGAGAAGAAGCATAACATAATATTTTGGACACGACTATAACATACTGCCTAAAATCACTCCCATTAAAAAAGAGACCCATTTTTGACATATTTGAGTATTCATATTTGAGTAATGTAGTAAGACACAGATATTAAAAGGCCAAATTCAGTAAACACCTTATTGATTTTGCATACTTTGTGCAGGCAAGCAGATGAACCCAGAATATAAACACAGTGCGCAAAGTTTCACATTAAGTGCTTAATTGATCATTTAGCACATTGCATTCATATTCTGGCTTGCCTATATAATCAATAAGCTGTGTACTGAATTTGATCTTTTAATATTTGTAATACATTAAGGCACTTTTTAAGTGTTTTTAAATTAAGCGTTTTAATGTCTCACTATTTTTAGTGATTGCAATATTGCGGCGGGTGCTTTATATGGATTGCAAATGGCTAAGACTTGCTTTTTGTTCACATATGTGACCCTGGAGCACAAAATCAGTCATAAGCAGCACAGGTATATTTGTAGCAATAGCCAACAATACATGGTTTGGGAAAAAAAATATAAATTTTTATTTTTATGCAAAAAATCATTAGGATATCATGTTCCATGAAGATATTTAGTACATTTACTATATTAACTTAATTTTTGATTAGTAATATGCATTGCTAAGAACTTTATTTGAACTACTTTAAAGGAGCTGTTCTCAATATTTTGATGTTTTTGCACCCTCAGATTCGAGATATTAAAATATTGTCTAATCATAACAAACCATACATCAATGGAAATATAATTTTTTCATCTTTTAGATGATGCATAAATGTCAACTTCTAAAAATGGACACTTATGACTGGTTTTGTGGTCCAGGGTCACATATCTTTGTTTTATTTTTTTGAGAGGTGATCTAAATATCTGTGGATTGGAAACAGGCTTGTGCTGCGGTTTTATGGATGTTTTGCCCTCCAGGTCTTCGAGCCGGTCACGTGACTGAAAACTATCAATAGTTGTTGGATGGTTTTGTGTCTGAGCATTTGTTCTGTGATGCATCACTTTCAAGAACTTGGGTTTCTGGTTATATCCATCACTGCTGGTGATATAAATGCATGAAAATCTCATGAAAACTATACATGTCTCTCAGTCTTTTAAGGTGTTTAATTCAAACGCAGCGCCCATGGAAGTGTCCTTCATCACCGCTGACCCGCTGGGCCAGAACTACGACCTCATCTGCAAAGTATGAAGATCCTTCACGAGTTACGTTGTCAGTGCTGGTTGAGTTCATCTTAAAGCATGATTTCTGCTGTTGTGTTCTGGCTCAGACCGGAGATAACCTGCGGCAGGACATGCTGGTGCTGCAGATCGTGCGTGTTCTGGACCGCATGTGGAGACTGGAGGGACTGGACATGAGGATGGTCAGCTACAGATGCATTTCCACCGGACGAGATCAAGGTCAGTCCGGCGATGAAATGATAGTGGGTTTCTGCTGTTCAAACTAATAAATTGCAATCCTTTACTTGTATTGCATCAGTACTCTACAAAAAATGCATTATCTTGCTTAGTATTTTTGTTTTGTTTCTAGTCAAAATATCTAAAATTCTTGATACGATTTTAAGTTTTGCTTTCTCTTTGGAGTGTTATAAGCTGCTTATATAAGATCCCTGAAGCTGCAAAGACTAAAGTCTCAAAACCAAAGATATATTCTTTATCAAAGTTAAGACTGGTCCACGCTCTCCTAAAACGCCTCATTTAAACACGCCCCCACATGTCTACATCACAGTGTAGGGAGATTTGCATAACCCCGCCCAAATATTTACTCAAAGAAAGAAGGCGGAGCTATTATTCTGGGTGTAGTGTTGTTCTGGAGACGCTGTGTTTCGTTGTGAAAGTACTGTTTATGTTTCCAAAAGAGGACACAACTAGAAATCAGTGGTTAAGTTATATTTACAACACTGTTCCAGAACACTTCAACCCAAATATTGGAGCGTGTGCAGCGCAATTTACTGTGTCCTGAACCTGGAAGAGTAGTCTAGAAAGTGAACACTGTGAATGGTTGTGAACACTATAAAGTGAAGCTATTCCAGCTTTGCAAGAACAGTCTGGTGCTTCTGACTCACAGTATGTACGTTTTGATATTCATAAGATTTGATACTGGCGAATCAAACATACGTTTTTAGCAGTATAGAGTAGCGTTTGTTTGGCGTTTCTTCGATCACAAATGCAGACATGGTGTTGTTTACGTGGCGCGGCGCAACTTAAAAAGACAGTGTAAGTCATTATAATCAGTAATTATGTCCCAAGTGGATGCAACAAATGTCTCGTTTGTAATAGGTCTCGTCTTGCCGGGACACGCATCACAATACGTTTAGGGTATTATAACATTTTGTCTCACGCTTGGGGTATTCGGCCAATCACAACACACTGGATAGCTGGCCAATCAGAGCACGACTCGCTTCTCAGAATGATGAGCTTTGTAAAAATCAACGCGTTTCAGAAAGTGGCATAAAGGAGTAACAATAATGTACTGTATGTGCAAAAATAATGTGTTTTTTGAACCTCGAACCACGTAACACATTGCATTACACCAAATACACCAAATAATGTTATTTTTAGCAACATCATATGACCCCTTTAAATCAAGATACTTTACTAGATAAGCAAAATGTCTTAAGCAAAAGATATTTAGTCTTGTTTCCTGGAGGGGACAAAATTAATTAAGTGCATTTTGCTTAAGACGAGTAAAATTATCTGCCAGTGGGGTAAGTACAATACTCACATTTTCACAGCTTTTACCCTTTTAAATGTAGTTTGCTGCTCAATTATATAATTTCCTGAACAACAACAACAAGTGTAAACCTGACCGAATCTCTCTCACAGACACACTGTGTCTCTTTGGCTTGGCTTTGGTTTGCTGCAGATTCACATTCAATCCAGTTATTATATTGTGATGCATTGCGGTGTATTGAATGATGGCGTGTATGTGAGTGATATCAGGAGAGGCGAGGCCTGGCTGATGTTTTTCTGTTTTGAAATCTTGAAGACACATTTGTTAGGTCTTATCTTTCTGAGATAGCCCAGATGAATGAGCTCAAAGTGTTTTTGGAGAGATCTGCCTTCAGACTTCAGATCCAGCCACACTCCAGAGATCACGTGTTTTTCTGAAGGTCTTAGGTAGCCGCTTCACACGTGTGTTTGATTAGGGTTGGAGCTGGACTTTGAACACCTCTGTTCAAATAGTAGACAAGTTTGACTAACAAGGAAGTTTTGAGTCATGAGTATGCTTGTATATGGAACAATGACCTTATCAATGCCAAAGATCAATTACAATTTGATTCCTCAATGAATGACCCCCATTAAATAAGACAAACGGTCTCTGAAACAGTATTTAAAATGACGATCTGTGTGGATTTTGCATGTTTTCCCTCACAATCCAAAGACATGCTCTGTTTTTGCTACAAGAATGGAATTGATTTTTGCAATCGACTTGGTGCCAAAACCTGACGTTGGAGTCAGAGTCACGAAACCACTAATAATATCCCCTAACAATACTTTTTGTTAGATTTTTTTTCTGTTTAAATATATTAGATACACTTTTTGTTTGGTTTCTGTTTGTTTCTTTTGTTTGGTGATGTTTTGCATTACTTATTGTATTATTTAATGGTTTCCAATGTTATGTTTTAATGCTTTTTGTTAGTTGATATATCTGATGTTTTGAGGGCCTTGGTCAGCACTTGTTGCTTTTAAGGTGCTATATAAATAAAGGCAGTGGCTATTTACACTAGCAATGGTTTCTAAGTCAAAATAGCAGTATTGTTTAATGATATGCTATTTACATTAAATACAAATAGCTATGGATTCTATTTATGCTATGTTAAAATAGCAAGATTTTCTGCTATTTATACTACTTATTGCAAATAGTGGCAATTATCTGCACCTCAGTTTTGTAGTACATTATAAAACAGTACACAATAATAATGTATTGAGTGTAAATTATAGTTTTAATTCAAATTATTAAATGGATGCCACCTTATTGGGTCAAGAAAGCCCTCGCTACACCTTTCCGATACTTTATTTTAAACTTTTTTATTATTTATTTAATTTTATTGAAAATAAATGCCTTTCCAATGCGATGAGATTTGAAAACGGAGGAAAAAAAGTTTGGCAAAAGGCAGATTCGAACTCGGGTCGATCGCGTCAAAAAGCACGGAAAAGCACGCCACTGAAACTGATATAAAACCTTTTTTATGTTGATGCCCAATCACACATTGGTGGGCGGAGTTAGTGTAAATAGCCTCTGCCAACAAGGCGGGCTATCTGCACTTAGTATGAATAGGCACTCTGTATAAATAAACTTGACCTTGACCTAAAAGTAGTCAAAAGAGTAAAACAGCAGCAATGTTTTTACTGAAGTTAATGCATTAATACCTACAGATCATTTTAAGATAAGAACGTAAGAGCTGATGTCATGAATGTTTGCGTTCAGGTTTAGTGGAAGTGGTGCGTGACGCCGTGACGCTGGCACAGATTCAGCAGGAGTGGGGTCTGTCTGGAGCGCTGAGGGAAGACACACTGGAGA
This sequence comes from Ptychobarbus kaznakovi, assembly GCA_027422405.1. Classification (NCBI taxonomy): domain Eukaryota; kingdom Metazoa; phylum Chordata; class Actinopteri; order Cypriniformes; family Cyprinidae; genus Ptychobarbus; species Ptychobarbus kaznakovi. Next base: position 17,267,228 of record CM049809.1, read on the forward strand.
AATGGTTCCATATGAGGAACAAGACCAGAGAGGACTACGAGAAGGTACTGCATATATTCTAGGGATGTAACGATTAACTGCGAGCCGGTGTTCTGACGATTTGTCCTACCCTGTCAGATTTTCCTACCTCCATTAAAACAGTGGGTAGTACAATTCGACAACGAAAAATGCTACCTGTTAATTTATGTTTTTATCATTGTACACCTACCACAACCTTAAACCTACCCTTAGAGTAAGATAAAGTAATTACGTGTTATGTTCGCGGTTGGATATAAGGGATACATCTAGTACCGGAAACCAACAATTAATATTTGTTCTACCTATTAGATTGTGTTTTATTAACGTCTACACCAACCCCAACCCTATACCTACCCTTACAGTAATGCAGATACATTAAATATTGTTGTTCAGCGTGAGAGAAATTATGAAAAATTAATGCGCGCATTGCGATTCAGTAAGCCGAGGTAGGAAAATCTGACGGGTAGGATAAAATATCAGGACACCGGCTCAAAATCGATTCAAAGATGTGTAACGGATGTAGCTATGCCAGTAAGGGCTGTGTGTAAACCTCACTCTCCTGACCTCAATAGAGGCGCTCTGGCGACTGACGCTAGAGGCTGTAGCCTTTGGCGTGACTGGTTAGAGCGCCCTTCTCCCGCACGGGAATCCTGGGTTCGAGACCCGCTCCGACGAGTTGTGGCAGTGTGGACCCGGGGGGTGACATTGGTTCCGTGACCAGGACGGGAGTAAGGTTTAGGGGTGAGTGTAACGGATGTAGCTATGCCAGTAAGACTTTAGAAAAGTTAAACCTCACTCTCCTGCCTCAATAGATGGCTCTGGCGACTGACGCTAGAGGCTGTAGCCTTTGGCGTGACTGGTTAGAGCCCTTCTCCCGCACCGGAATCCTGGTTCGAGTCTCGCTCTGATGAGTTGTGGCAGTATGTGGACCCGGGGGTTACAGATGTGACGATTCAAATCGTTTGAGATGCTAAACTGTATCACGATTGCAGGAGTTTATATAAAGTTCATAAGGCGTACGCTGAGGGCTTTGTTTAGAAAAACAGATGGTATGTTTTCTTTTCACTTGCAAGGAAAACACTGTATCATTGCATATTAAAGTTCATAAGAGCAGCGCTGCTTTGTTTACAGCGGTAACCAAGGAAACACTGTATCATTGCTGTTCATAAGCGTAGCGCTGCTTTGTTTACAGCGGTAACCAAGGAAACACTGTATCATTGCTGTTCATAAGCGTAGCGCTGCTTTGTTTACAGCGGTAACCAAGGAAACACTGTATCATTGCTGTTCATAAGCGCAGCACTGCTTTGTTTACAGCTGTAACCACGGAAACACTGTATCATTGCTGTTCATAAGCGCAGCGCTGCTTTGTTTACAGCGGTAACCAAGGAAACACTGTATCATTGCTGTTCATAAGCGCAGCACTGCTTTGTTTACAGCGGTAACCAAGGAAACACTGTATCATTGCTGTTCATAAGTAGCAGCGCTGCTTTGTTTACATCGGTAACCACGGAAACACTGTATCATGCTGCTTGCTGCTTTGTTTACAGCGGTAACCAGGAAACACTGTATCATTGCTGTTCATTAGCGCAGCACTGCTTTGTTTACAGCGGTAACCAAGGAGGTATCATTGCTGTTTATTAGCGCAGCACTGCTTTGTTTACATTGGTAACCAAGGAAACGCTTGAAGCGCCACCTGCTGGCAGAGACTGAATCTGCCTCTCATTCAGCTCGTCTGCTGTTTCTGTTTCATGCAGATATTTTTTTATGAATAGTTTCACAAAACTGAAGTCAGAACATTCTGTTTTTGCTTCAAATTTCGAAATGATACAATCTAGTTTAGATTAAAAACTGCTCATGTTTCATGTATGCAGCATCTTTGTTTGGATGATTATTACAATGTTGAGGTTGCCTCTCATTTTAAATGGAAAGAGCACAGACAAAGCCTTATTGTGTTTATATGAAGATATTTATTTGATTTGTGTTATTTATTTGATTTGGGGCTTTGGTTTTGTTAATTACATTATATTTACATTACAGCGAATTACAAATTAAGGACAATAAAAGCAATGAAAACCAACCAAAGAGCAATATTCCATTGCTATATTAGTATAGTATTAGTCTTATATTTTAATTTCAGAAAGAAACATGCAGCATTTTGTCCAAGCAGTAATAAAAGGACACATTTAATTGATCTAAAATCTAATTTTGTTTCGAATCGTGAGTTGAGTGAATCGTTACATCCCTAATATATATACCGAGCATGTCTTCATCGCTGATGTCTGCTCTCGTGTGTTTGTCTCTCGTCTGTCCTTCAGGCCGTGATGAACTTCCTTCACTCCTGCGCCGGCTGGTGTGTCGCCACATTCATTCTGGGCATCTGCGACCGCCACAACGACAACATCATGATCAAACACAGCGGCCACATGTTCCACATCGACTTCGGCAAAATCATGGGCAATGCGCAGAAGTTCGGTAGCATCAAGAGGCAAGTGATTTCATTTCTTCTCACTTTGGGTGATGGAAAAGTAGGGTTGGGCGATAAATCGATAAATATAAATTTACTCTAGACGAGCTCAATAAATGTTTATATCGACATGTTTATGCGGCAAAAGCAGAACGAAACAGATCCAGCGTGAAGCTCTTGAGACACAAATCACTTTTTTTTATCTGCTTACACACCAAATCTGCAAAACCAGACACCAATTATCAGTGACTTCTTCACACTGCAAAAAATGATTTTTTTATTTAGATTTTTTTGTCTTGTTTTCAGCCAAAATATCTAAAACTTCTTAAATCACGAAGGATTTTCTAGACAAGCAAAAGTTAAAACAAGTCAAAATTAAGCGAGTTTTTGCTTAGTTAATTTCTTTATTATTTAATGATTTTCTTACGTCGATTTTTTTTGTCTTGTTTTCAGCCAAAATATCTAAAACTTCTTAAATCACGAAGGATTTTCCAGAAAAGTAAAAAGTTTCAGGAAAAAACGAGTCAAATTAAGTGAGTTTTTGCTTGAAACAAGCAAAATAATATTGTTTTCTTTTGAAATTAGATTACTTTGATTACCCCATCGGCAGATTATTTTGCTTGTCCTAAGCAAAAGCTTGCTTAATTTTGACGTGTTTTTTCTTGAAACAATTTACTTGTCTAGAAAATCCTTCAAAAATATCAAGTTTAAAGCAAAAATATGGCTTTAAACTTTAAATAAAGATCCGATATTTTTCGTGATAATTATAAATATCGACTGATATGAAAAAAAAAATGTTCGTGTTCATTTATCTGGCCAGTGAAAAATACTCAGTAACACTTTACTTGAAGAGGTGTGCATAAGTTTGACATGTCATGAATATTAATGAGGTATATGCATGTTTATGACACCTGTCATTGAGTGTAATTCACTCAGTAAACCTAACCCTAACTTAACCTAACCTAACCCTAACCCTAACCTGTCATTAAGTGTAATTCACTCAGTAAACCTAACCCTAACTTAACCTAACCCTAACCCTAACCTGTCATTAAGTGTAACTCATTAACCCTAACCTGTAATAACCTAAACCCAGTAACCTAACCCTAACCTAACCCTAACCCTAACCTGTCATTAAGTGTAATTCACTCAGTAAATCTAACCCTAACTTAACCTAACCTAACCTAACCCTAACTATAACCCTAAACCTAACCATACCTCATCACAAAGACATCTCAAACAATGTCATCTTTGCATTAACTGAGCGAATGACACTTAATGACATGTGTCATAAACATGCATAAACCTCATTAATATTCATGACATATCAGTCCTATGCACAACTCTTCAAGTAAAGTGTAACCAAAGAATTCCTTCTAAATGTCCCCGTTGTGAACGAACAGAGACCGTACGCCGTTCGTCTTCACTCCAGAGATGCAGCGCACAACTCTTCGGGTGGGGGGGAGAATAACCAAAGCCTCCATTCCTTCACTTCGTGGAGCTGTGTTGTGATGAACGAACAGAGACCGTACGCCGTTGCGCACAACTCTGGTGCTCAGCTTGCTGCAGCTGGTAGGCTCTGTTTGCTTGACTTCGTGCTGTGTTGTGACGGTGCATACAACCGTGGTGCGCATTACGGTCCAGTGTTGGAACTCTGGTGCTCACTTTGGAAATGTAAGTGGTGAGGCTCTGTTTGCTTGACAGAGATGTGTTAAAATGTAATAAGTAGTGTAACGGTGTTTGGTAATTACAGTGTGGGAAGGTTACTTTATTAAAAAATGTAATAGGTTACAGAGATGTGTTAAAATGTAATAAGTAGTGTAACTTTTCAATACTTTATTAAAATAATGTAATAACTGATTACTTTTGATTACTTTTCTAAATTTCTAATACCGAGTTTTCAACGTTAAAAAATAAACACGTTCTAAATTTTCGCACGTTGTGTCAATCACATTTACACACTGCTCCGAAACTTTCACCTCACGTTGTGTCAATCACATTTACACACGCCTCCGAAACTTTCATCTGTCATAATTTTTTTTGGATCAGGTTCATTTTCTGTGTTTTTCGCATCCAGCATGCAATTTTATGCAGCGACCTTCACTTTCAAACGGGAACCGTCAGCCATTTTGTCTTTTGTGTGATAGAAATTCACTCCTTTTTTAATCCCCCAAAACCTAAAATCAATTATCAAGCCATTTTGATTTGTAGTGAATAACCAGCGCTCTCTTCCACCTTCAATACCAGGCTGTGCAAATCATTTTACCAGACAGTCTCAATTTCGAGGGACAATTCAAGGAGTAAAACTCAAAGATGTTCGCTTCCACAGAAGAGAGGGGCGGGGTGAGCAGTGCTCATTAGCATGTAAAGAGATATTAACCTTAACGAGTCACTGAACAGAGCTGTTTTTGACGAGGTAAAAATTGTGTTGTTTTACACGACGACTGAGACCATTTCAAGAAGACCCCAAAGAATCACACCACCTTGTGGAAGATGGGCATCCGATGTCACCTATGGAGAACAGCCACCATACAATCAGACTTACTTTAAAATCATGCTGAGGATAAATACAGATTTAAAATCATAACAAGAACTAGGTTATTAGCTATGATACTGTTTTTGAAATCAAATATTTGCATATCTATGATAGGACTGGATCTAACAATGTGAGAGTTAATCTTTAAAACAATAAAGCATATACATAAACCCATATAAGAAATATAAGAGTTATCGGAAACATTGGTGTTTCATATTTTAGAGCAGACACTGCAATTTATGAAATAAATCAATTAAATCTGTACGTGTGTAAATCTAAATCAGATCTAACCCTTTTTGTAATCCTTAACATTTTCATAAGTAACTGTAATTTAATTACACCTTTTTTCCTAATACTGTAACTAATTAAATTACTTTATTTTGTAATTAAATTAGGTAATTCCGTTACATGTAACTAGTTAATCCCCAACACTGGGTGATTATTACTTGATCCCGGCGTCTCTGGTGTGTTTTGTGTATCGATGCACGTGTCTGCTTGTAGATGCTGGCGGCCGGTATGCCTGACCTGAAGGACATCCAGGACCTAAAATACGTTCACAACAAACTGAGGCCTCACGACTCTGAGCTGGAAGCCACGTCATATTTTACTAAGTAAACACATCACACCAATATATGAGTCCCTGGAGCACAAAAGCAGTCATAACAGCACGGGTATATTTGTAGCAATAGCCAACAAATACATTGTATGGCTAAAAATTATACATTTTTCTTATATGCCAAAAATTATTAGGATATTAAGATCATGTTCCATGAAGATATTTGTACCGTAATTATATCAAAACTTAATTTTTGATTAGTAATATGCATTGCTAAGAACTTAATTTGAATAACTTTAAAGGTGATTTTCTCAATATTTTCAAATATTGTCCTATCATAATAAACCATACATCAATGGAAATATTATTTATTCATTATATGATTTATACATCTCAATTTAAAAACAAAATTACACTTATGACTGGTTTTGTGCTTCACAAATGGTTTACAAATTATGTTAAAGTTTTGTTTACATAATATATGTATGTGTACTGTGTTTATTTATCATGTTTATATATATACACACATGCATACAGTATGCATTTTGAAAATATTTACATGTCTATACATTTATATTAATATATTATAAATAAATATATTTAATATATAAACATAACATATTTTTCTTAAATATATATGCATGTGTTTGCATTTATATAAATATACACTATACACATATATTTAGTAAACAAAACTTATTTTAGATGCGATTTGGCTGCATTAATTATGATCTGTGTCTTATTTTTGAATATGTTGTTTATTTGTCTCTAATGTCTGTTCAATCCTCTTATAAAATGCATTTTTTTAAGTTTGATATCTCTACATTTTAATTATGAATATAGCATTTGTTGTACGTTAAGATTCAAAGCTTTTTTATAATATCTCCTCATTACAGTTTCAGTAGATTGTTATACATCTTTAAAACTCATTCTGCAGCGAATACACTGCAAACAAGGCTTTTCTTACTAAGATTGTTTTGTCTTGTTTACAGCCAAAATATCAACAAAAACAAATCTAGACAAGTAAATATTATTGTCCTGTTTTCGGAAATAACAAGTCAGAATTAAGTGTGTTTTTGCTTTAAACGAGCAAAATAATCTTGTTTTCTGTTTTAAATCACATTATTTAGCTGACCCTATTGGCAGATTATTTGCTTGTTTTTATCAATAATATTTACTTTAATATTTTTTTTTTATTTAGGCTGAAAACAAGACAAAACAATCGAAGTAAGAAAATCTTTTTTTGCAGTGAATAGATCGTGTCCTCTTCTCACACGGCACTTTTTCCTGCGCAAAAAAATAAAGACTGCACAAATCAATAAACGAGCAATTTATATTATGGCCTTTGGCAATCAAAGTAGATGGCGCAGTAAATTTAGGCTGGAGAGTTTCCCAGTCAAGATAAACTTCCTCATAAATATGGTGCTTTCTTCCGTCAAGCGCTCAGAAGCGCACTAACAGCCAGATCTCCTCCAACCTAACATACAGGAGGTGATCCAGAAATATACAGCGAACGGCAAAGATGTGGTGAGTTTACTTCACAAAAACAGAGATCATTGAGAAGAAGCATTGTGAAGAATGTGCTATTAGTATGTGTCTAATAAATAATATTGTTTACGTTACGTTTTACGTTTTAGTCATTTTTTATCCAAAGCGACTTACAAATAAGAAAAAGTAACTAAAACTATAAGTTACAAGTCTATAAATACTATATATACACAAACATTTAAGAAAATTGAGAAATAAAATTGTTCCAGAAATAAAATGACAAAAAATGCATACAACAACATTTCAAAACTTAACATTTAAATTTCACAAAAACAAATTAAAAAAACAACCAAATATATAAAAAAAGAATCTAGACACTAACCAAACACCCATATATATTGTATTTAATTTCCATGCAGTATGTTGAAGTAACGTTACTAAAATAAATACAATGTATTAAAAACTAAAACTAAAGTAAATACCTATAAAGACATATGAAATTCATACATAATTTATGTAAAATTAAAATAGATAAATCAAACGCAGTAGTTATCAGTAATCCTAAAAAAAGAACACTGCTAAAAACATTTCAAAATATTCAAAAACACATGCTAACAAACAACAACTTACACAATAAGAATTAACATTAAGCCAAACACCCAATATAAAACAGAAGTAAAACAGAAGTAAGAAAGAGAATAAAGAAAGAAATAAAAAGCGATACTTATATCCCTTGCCGTGTCCCTGCCCGGAGGAGTCGCACGGTAGAGTCGATGGTCTTTACACTCTTCGTCTTCACACAAGGAGGGCTTCACACAACGGCTGCCGCGACCGCTGCCGCGTTAAACTAAGCTTTTTATACCCATCTAACAAAATACTACTCCAATTCAGCTGATAAATCAAACAGAATTTCCTGTTAATCACAATAAATGGCCAAGCAAGCGCACGACACTGACAAGAGACCGCTAACAAACAACAACTTACACAGTACAAGACCAAACGCGATTTCAGCACGGTCTCCACACAGTAAACAAAACAAGCGTTCCCTAAGAAAGAGCAACAACAACAACTGCGCTAAACGCTAATGAGACAAGTAAATACACTTACTAGTTGTTTTTAACTTCCGCTGATAGGCTGCTTCTCTCGATGCTTCTCTCAAAAGTATTATTTACACTTCTATCTTCTGCTGGCGCTTAAACACAATTTCCTGTTAATCACAATAAATGGCTTTTTATACCCATCTAACAAAAAAGCGCACGACACTGAACAAATTTCTGTTAATCACAATATATACAAGACCAAACGCGCAAGACAATGGTTATTTGTGTATTGTAACTTCCATTTGACAAATGGTTATTTGTGTTATTGTATGTACTTTACTATATTTAATGTACTTTAGATATACAAATGGTTATTTGTGTATTGTATAAGAAATTTATACTTATACTGTTCTAGCTTATACTGGCAAGTATTCTTATACAGAACAATCCAAGCATGTTTGGAACAATCCTATGTTTGTACTATGTTTGTACTACTCTATTTTTTCATACCAATTGGCTTCTTTGAGGTAAACCACCAGCATATAGCGTGTGGTGGTGGTTGAGGAGAGACCCCCCCCCTCCCCCCCCACTTTGAGGTAAACACCAGCAGCGTGTGGTGGTGGTTGTACAACAATACACAAAAAAGACCCCCCCCCCCCCCCACTATAAAAATGCATCATTCATTCATTCATTCATTCAAAAAACTTTGGGTGTACAACAATACACAAAAAATCACTATAAAAATGCATCATTCTTCATTCATTCATTCATATGTGACCCTGGAGCACAAAAACATTAATAAGGGTCCATTTTGTTTTCAATTGAGATGAACAAATACTATGCATCACATCTGAAAGCTGAACAAATATGGTTTGGATTTCCATTGATTTATGGTTTGGACAATTTATTTGAAAAATATTTGAATCTGATCTGGGGTGCAAAACAATCTAAATAATTGAGAAAATCATCTGTAAAGTTGTTCAAATTAGGATCTTAGCAATGCATATTAATAATCAACAATTAAGTTTTAATTAGAAAATGAAAATATTACTAAATATCTTCATGGAACATGATTTTAATATCCCAGTGATTTTTAGCATAAAAAACCCAAATTTGACACACATGCAATGTATTTTAAATTCCAGCGACTTAAGACTGGTTTTGTGCTCCAGGGTCACATATGTTTTACACAATAATAAACATATATATTTAAGTCTATAGAAACTAATCATCTTTTGAATGAAATGGCTCTCATATATATTTAAGATCTTTAATTTAACCGAATGCCATTGATTCATACATAGATCTTAATCACAGTGTGAGTAAACCATAAGTATGATGTTAGCGTCACGTATAGAAAACATAAGTATGATGTTAAAGAAAACAGTATAGAGTATACTTAAAGAAAACAAAGTGCACTTTCATAAACTAGTCAGCTAGACGTAGAGTAATATACTAAAGATGTAGGGTACAAAGGTTAAGAAAAAATGTGCTATTCACTGCGCCTAAAATTTATAATTGCCTAAAAAAATAATTTAACATTAATGGAGCAACTAAAATTTATAAGCCTAAAAAAAATAATTTAACATTAATTTTGTGTGAAAATAAATCATTCAAATTGTTTATTTTGTTTAAAAATCATAAATGAGGTGGCACACACGGTATTAATACAAATGTTTAATTTTGTTTAAAAATCTACTTCTGCTAAAAACTGTTTTTACTGTTTTTTTTTAATAATTTCTAAGTTAATACTTCTTCAGAACAATCACTATGTTAATACTTCTTCAGCAAAGTTTGTAGTATTTTCTGCTTATTTTGAAAAAAACTATAACAAAAATTAAATAAATTTATTCTCATTAAAATGTTAATTTAAAAATATAAAAAATACCGAAAATAATTTGAATAAGAAAAAAACTAAAACAAAAATTAAATAAATTTATTCTCATTAAAAGTTAATATAAAAATATTTCTGAAAGCGAATATAATTTGAATAAGTTAAGATTGAAGGAAATCCAATAATAATTTAATATAGATTTACAGTAGTAATAACAGATGGTATTGTATTATATGATATGATTAATATTGTGTTTTAAATATGATGGTTTCACTCTAAAACATGGTGTTTCACTCTAAAACAAATGGTATTGTTATTAATGATATGATTAATATTGTGTTTTTTAAATATGATGGACACATACATAATATATTATAATTACCATGGTGACACATACATAATATATTAAATTACCATCTGACACATACTTAATATATTATAACATCAACAAATGAATATAACCATGATTTTTAATTATCATGTTAATTATTGTGTCTTTAGCCCCAACAGCAGAGGCACTTTTTACCCCAAATACCCTATTTTTACATGTTAATTATTGTGTCTTCTAGCCCAACAGCAGATCGTTATTTAAAAACTGTCGCTTTAAATATATGAAAAACATTAAGAAGACATTTGTATCAAAATTTATGCATTCATTTGAGCAATTCTCATTTGCTACTTAAATCTACAAACATCTAAAACACATTAAATATTAGCTACTTAAATCTACAACATCTAAAAAACATTAAATATCAAGTAAGCCCAGAATCATAATCATACAAGGTTCAGACGAATATGCAGGTGCATCAGACGAATTAAAAAGCGGATGCTTTAGAAAGTGCTTCGCCACGTTTTTGTGCCATCTAGTGGTTAGATGAAAATAACATCAAAGGCTCCTTTAGCCCTGTTGTACCCTATATAGCTAGTAAATTCACTTGCAAGTATAGTTTACACTACGTTTGCAATAGAAAAGAAAAACATAACATCAACTAGTTCAATTAATGTACAGCTTTAACTAAAAATGGTGCCAATTTATTCTCAAGCAGCATTGAAACACTTACAATACTGTTCATTGATATTAGTACTCTACATAAAGTATACTTGATATAAAATATATTTACTTAATTTAACGAACATCATAAATGTTGGTAAAATCATACATCTCAGCAGTGCATTTATAATGTCCTCCGTGTCAGACGTACGAGCTGAAAGTGACGATTGAGGATGGATACCTCGTCGTTCAGAAGAGCTTTGCTCAGTTTGAGATGCTTCATAAGCTGCTGCAGAAGCACTTCATCGAGTCCACGCTCCCGAAGTAAGAGACCGGCTCACGTGTTATGACTCCTCAGCCGAGGAGGGCCGGACTGATCTGGTCTCTGTGCTGTTCTAGGTTCCCCAGCTGGTTTAACATGTCCTTTACAGCAAGCAGAAAGATGTCTCTGCTGAACAAGTATCTGAAGGAGCTGTTCGAAGGGCCTTGTAAAGGGGTGAGTGAGTGCTGCTTCCCAATACTTCACATGACAATACACAACATCATTTCACCAATGAGTGAAAACTATCACAAAACGAACTTAAAGATTTAAAAAGACTACAGCATCGATAATGATTTACAATTTTTTTTAAATAATAGTGACAGTAATTTATTAATTTGGCATTTTATGCATGAAAATTAAAAAAGGTTATTGCAACTTATCTTGCAATTGCGAGTTTATATCACACAGTTCTAAGAAACAAAGTCAGAATTGCGTGATATAAACTAGCAATTGCGAGATATAAAGTCAGAATTGCATGATATAAACTCAATTGCGAGATATAAAGTCAGAATTGCATGATATAAATTCGTAATTGCGAGATATAAAGTCAGAATTAAATGATATAAACTCAATTGCGAGATATAAAGTCAGAATTGCATGATATAAATTCGTAATTGCGAGATATTAAGTCAGAATTGCGTGATATAAACTAGCAATTGCTAGATATAAAGTCAGAATTGCGTGATATAAACTAGCAATTGCGAGATATAAAGTCAGAATTGCATGATATAAATTCGTAATTGCGAGATATTAAGTCAGAATTGTGTGATATAAGCTCTCAATTGCGAGATATAAAGTCAGAATTGCGTGATATAAACTCAATTGCGAGATATAAAGTCAGAATTGCATGATATAAATTTGTAATTGCGAGATATTAAGTCAGAATTGCGTGATATAAACTCAATTGCGAGATATAAAGTCAGAATTGCGTGATATAAACTCAATTGCGCGATATTAAGTCAGAATTGCACGATATAAACACACAATTATGAGATATTAAGTCAGAATTGCATGATATAAGCTCTCAATTGCGAGATATAAAGTCAGAATTGCACGATATAAACTCGCAATTGCGAGATATAAAGTCAAAATTGCACAAATTGCACGAAATGTAAATAAGTACTTGTATATATGTATAGTGCCACAATCAATCAATCATTAAATAAACGTTTTCAAATCAAATAAGCACAAGTCAAGCTGCGACAGCAAAAAGGACCACAGCACTAAACCTGACCGGATCCATTCAGAATCACTAAACCACGTAAACATTGTCTTGTTTTCAGAAAAAACACGTCAAAATTAAGTACGTTTTTGCTTTGGACAAGCAAAATAAGCTTATTTCAAACAGAAAACAAGATTAGCTTGTTTCAAGCAAAAACTCACTTAATGTTAACTTGCTTTTTCTGAAAACAACCATTTTTACTTGTCTATAAAATCCTTGATTTGAGAGTTTTTAGATATTTTGGCTGGAAACAAGATAAAAAAAATCTAAGTAAGAAAAGCATTTTTTGCAGTGTACTATAATAAGTTGCGGGGGGTTATGGGTGGGTACCGGCACTTATTTTTTTCCTCTTCGAGCACTGTTTATATTTCATCATGTCATTAACAGAACGAATACGTCTGTAGCCTGTTTCTGGACGGACCAAATGCCGCGGTCAAGTCAGGTAAAGACTAAACCCAAATACATATTCTCTTCCCGGACGATGATTGATGACGCATGAGAAGCATTGCTGAGGACTCTTAATGGTTATACAGCTAGCTTGCTGTCATCATAATAAAGTTATTTGATATATGTATATGTTGTTGCATGACTTTGATTTGTTTCAGGAATTAATACACATATTTTATTTCCAAACCATTTCGTCTTAAAATGAACATAAACATTGAACATACTGTAAACACAGATACGGCAGATACGACACATGTTCAGCAGACTCATTAAAGACTGTCTATTAATTAAATGTCTGAAATGTTTTTGTTTCAGAAACGGATGCTCATCTGCAACCGCAGATCCAGCTCTACCTGTCTTATAAAGACTATAAGTTATCTGTGTTGATAAAGCATTTGAAGAATATTGTGAGTCAAGCTATTATTGTGATAGATTTGAAAATCAACTTTACTTAGTCTTTATAATGCATCATAAATTATTTAATGCATTAATTATGCTTTGATATGCACCTGTATAATCTCATGAATAACTGTAACCAGAGTTATATTAATTATATATCCATTTTTAAACCATTAATAGATAAAATGCATTAAAGCACATGAGAAATAAACCTTTAAATATTGCAATGCATTTATGAAAATACATAATTCATTACAGCGTACATTATGAATACCTTTATAATGCATAAAGGCTTCAAGTAAAGTGTTATTTTTTCTTCCATAAATTGTATTTTTCATTAGAATAAAATGCTGTTTTATATTTTTTGTATTGATAAATTATACTAGTTGGTGTTGTTTGGCTTACACAATTATGATGACAGCATAGGAACGATTACATGTGTTCACTTTATCTAATTTGTGCCGTCTGTCAGAGGTTGTCTAACGGCTCGTGTCCGGACACCTATGTGGTCACGAGACTAAGACCCGACCCACAGGACAAGAGCAAGAGGAAGACCAAAGTGGTCCGCAGCAATGACAATCCCACGTTTAATGAGCTGGTAAGGGAAAAGCCATGGGTTTCTCTGAAATGCATCATTCTTCCCTCAGACCTTTTGCTTTCTCTTCAGATCGAGTACAGGAACGTGCCCAAGCTCCACGGACACGTGCTGGAGGTGACGGTGAAGAGCAGACAGGCTTTTGTAGCGGCTACAAACGTGGTTCTGGGAGACGGCGTTCTGGACCAGGAGAAGTGGTTTCCTCTGGGCTTCTCGGCTGTGTAGGGATCAGCGGCGCTGAAGGGAGCCATCAGCTATGTGCTTCTGATGGACATTATAAATGTTGATCGGTATTAACTCATTAATGAAGAACAGTTAAAGGGATAGTTCACCCAAGGGCATCCAAGATGTAGGTGACTTTTGGGACCTTATTTAATAAAAAGCAGTTTAAGTTCACGTCTAAGTATCAAGCATCAGTCAGTCATTCCCTCACCATTGCTTGTGTATAATATGGATAAACATTCACTAAAATGTGTGTCTATTTTAGAACCATTCATCCTTGGTCTTGATCTTCGTTCAGATTGACTGTGATGGAGATCACTGCTGCTTCAGGACACACACATACATACACTCTCTCAACACACACACACACACACACACTCACTCGCAAACCCACGCACTCTCTCTCTCACTCGTACACACACTCACTCGTACACTCTCTCTCACACACTCACTCGTACACTCTCTCACACACTCAATCTCACTCACTCACTCACACACACACTCTCTCACTCACACACAAACTCACTCGTACACACTCTCTCTGACACACTCACTCGCAGACACGTACACTCGCACTCTCTCACTCGCACGCACACACACTCACTCGCAAACCCACGCACTCTCTCTCACTCGCACACACTCACTCGTACACACTCTCTCTCACACACTCACTCGTACACACTCTCAATCTCTCTCACACACTCACTCTCTCTCACTCACACACAAACTCACTCATACACACTGTAACGAGGTATGTATATGGGGAAGGAAGGAGGCGGGAACCGGAGAACATTTAAACAAACATTTAATGATAAAAAAACAAAACAAACACACTAGAAGAGCGGCAGCCCCTCACGGACGACTGCCGCACACAAAACACAAACTAAAATCCCAGGCCTGGTCCTCTCTCCTTCCACTGTCGTCACTCCTTTTATCCTTCCATAGCTCCTCCGTGGGATTCGAGACCGGTGAGTGGCGCAGGTGTCAGTCATTAGCAATCACTCCACCGGCCTCGCTCCGTTCCCACGGCTCTCGGCCCCGCCCCACTCGTCACATACCCCCATCGCCCCTCGCAGGCCGGGGGGTACCCACGAGACTGCGCTCTACTCTCCCCCTCCCCCTCTCCCGGGGGGAGCCCGTCAGGGCGGCCGCGGCGATCTGGGGGTACGGACAGACGAGGCGCGAGGAAAAGGAGACGGAAGGATGAGGAGTGACAGAGAGAGAGAGAGAGAGGAAAAAAAAACCATCTCGGTCCGGTTCCCGGACACACTGCCGCTCGGTCCTCACTCCGCTGAGCGGCTCACTCGCGGTGCCATGCGATGGTACTGGACCTCTTTGGTGGACGGCCCGATGCTCATCCGCCTCCTGGCGGACGGCGGTGGCTCCTCCGGTCGAGGGCAGCGAGTCCCCCGTTCCCTGCCCCTCCCCAAGCATGGCGGACGGCAGCAGGCTTCGGCCTCCAGGCGAACGGGGCGACTCCTCCGCTCCCTCTCGGATGGCAGCCACCCCTCCTCGACCCAGGAGCACGGTAGCGAGTCTTCCGTCCCACCTGTTCTTCTTTTGCTCCAGCACCACCGCCTCGGGCAGCCACTGGCGGTCTCCGCTTCTTCCTGCTGCCCGAACTCCTCAGCACCGCGATTCCCCTCAGCAGCGAGGGCTCTTTGACAGCGTGTCCCTCCTTCCTCCCGGGCTTCGGCACCAGTGTAACGAGGTATGTATATGGGGAAGGAAGGAGGCGGGAACCGGAGAACATTTAAACAAACATTTAATGATAAAAAAACAAAACAAACACACTAGAAGAGCGGCAGCCCCTCACGGACGACTGCCGCACACAAAACACAAACTAAAATCCCAGGCCTGGTCCTCTCTCCTTCCACTGTCGTCACTCCTCCTTTTATCCTTCCGTAGCTCCTCCGTGGGATTCGAGACCGGTGAGTGGCGCAGGTGTCAGTCATTAGCAATCACTCCACCGGCCTCGCTCCGTTCCCACGACTCTCGGCCCCGCCCCACTCGTCACACACACTCACTCGCAGACACACGTACACTCGCACTCTCTCACTCGCACACACACTCACTCGCACACACTCTCTCTCACTCTCTCGCACACACACACACTCACTCGCAAACCCACGCACTCTCTCTCTCACTCGCACACACTCACTCGTACACACACTCTCTCTCACACACTCACTCGTACACACTCTCAATCTCTCTCACTCACACACAAACTCACTCATACACACTCTCTCTCACACACTCACTCGCAGACACACGTACACTCGCACTCTCTCACTCGCACACACACTCACTCGCACACACTCACTCACACTCACTACATCACACACACACACACTCACTCGCACTCTCACACACACACTCATTCTCTCACTCACACTCTCAGACACTCGCACTCTCTCACACACACTCTCTCTCACAGACACACTCACACTCGCTCTCACACACAGACACTCTCTCTCACAGACACACACACTCACACTCTCTCACAGACACACACACTCACACTCTCTCACACACAGACACACACACACTCTCTCTCTCTCACACTCTCACTCTCACACACACACTCTCTCTCACACACAGACACACACACACACACACTCTCTCTCTCTCTCTCACACACACACTCGCTCTCTCACACACACCTGATGAATGAGGTTCCCGTTACCTCTATGCTGATCCAGACTTATGTTATGTTGTTTGTGGGAGGAATGCATTGCATATGTAACCAAGAGCTTCATCTCTTCTGTTCTTGTAGCCTAGATAGTGTTACTTGCATGTGCACAGCATACACTGACAATGATGTTTAGTAACTGGGGTGTGATAGCGACACCTAGTGCTCAGATTACACTTCATGCACTCTTAATAGTAAACCTAATTATTTTTGGAAACCCCTGATCTAAACATATATCGAAACCGATAACTGATGTATGTCAGGGAATGTGGCGTGTTTACAGTACAGTATGTCTCTCTCGTTCACAGATTTAGATGATTCTTAACGATCCTGGCATGAATCAGCAGCATAAGCATATAGAATAGCACATTATAATATAAAACAATGATGAACATAGATGATTTTCTCCTATGGGCTTCAAAAATTGAGACGTCTGTTTTTGCAGCAGTACAGAAATTGATTTATTTTTTCTTAATATACTGATGGCGTTTAAAAGTTTTGAACAGAAACGATTGACAGGAGATTAAGGGGGAAATAATTCCTTCGGCGTTTGACGTCGGTTGTGTTTCTCTTGTTTTCTGGCGGTCGGGGCACTTCTGAAGAACTTGGCACCTCAGTCAATAATAATAATAATAATAATGCATATCCAGGAGCTCAGATCCGCGTGAGCTGGTGCCACAGACTCGAGGGAAGAATACTCTCCACTTTCTCCATGATGAAGTTGAGAGGGGCGAACAGGGTGCTCAGGAACTGTGATAAACCAGACAGAAACCAGTCAGATATCTGAACACTATAGCCTCCGTATTAAATCACATTCAATAATAGCATGAGAAGATTCACAGACAACAGCAGTGCTGGGGTCACATTACAAGTAACATTACTTTTGATTTAAAATTAAACATCTTTGTTTCTGATGTATTGAGTGACAAAAATCAGGAGTAAGAACACGATCTTACTGTAGCTCTAGACTAAATATCAACATGATCTTACTGTAGCTCTAGACTAAATATCAACATGATCTTACTGTAGCTCTAGACTAAATATCAACATGATCTT
The DNA here is from genome assembly GCA_027422405.1 of Ptychobarbus kaznakovi. Taxonomy (NCBI): domain Eukaryota; kingdom Metazoa; phylum Chordata; class Actinopteri; order Cypriniformes; family Cyprinidae; genus Ptychobarbus; species Ptychobarbus kaznakovi. Next base: position 17,285,107 of record CM049809.1, read on the forward strand.
ACTGTAGTTCTAGACTAAATATCAACACAATTTTACTGTAGTTCTAGACTAAATATCAACACGATCTTACTGTAGTTCTAGACTAAATATCAACACGATCTTACTGTAGATCTAGACTAAATATCAACATGATCTTACTGTAGTTCTAGACTAAATATCAACATGATCTTACTGTAGTTCTAGACTAAATATCAACACGATCTTACTGTAGTTCTAGACTAAATATCAACACGATCTTACTGTAGATCTAGACTAAATATCAACACGATCTTACTGTAGTTCTAGACTAAATATCAACACGATCTTACTGTAGTTCTAGACTAAATATCAACACGATCTTACTGTAGATCTAGACTAAATATCAACACGATCTTACTGTAGTTCTAGACTAAATATCAACACGATCTTTCTGTAGATCTAGACTAAATATCAACATGATCTTACTGTAGTTCTAGACTAAATATCAACATGATCTTACCGTAGTTCTAGACTAAATATCAACATGATCTTACTATCAACATGATCTTACTGTAGTTCTAGACTAAATATCAACACGATCTTACTGTAGTTCTAGACTAAATATCAACACGATCTTACTGTAGCTCTAGACTAAATATCAACACGATCTTACTGTAGTTCTAGACTAAATATCAACACGATCTTACTGTAGCTCTAGACTAAATATCAACACGACCTTACTGTAGTTCTAGACTAAATATCAACACGATCTTACTGTAGTTCTAGACAAAACATCAACACAATCTTACTGTAGTTCTAGACTAAATATCAACATGATCTTACTGTAGCTCTAGACTAAATATCAACACGATCTTACTGTAGTTCTAGACTAAATATCAACATGATCTTACTGTAGTTCTAGACTAAATATCAACATGATCTTACTGTAGATCTAGACTAAATATCAACATGATCTTACTGTAGATCTAGACTAAATATCAACATGTATTTACTCATTTCACCTGCACAAAAACACATTCAGTGTTTCTCACAATCAATAAAAACAGTAACATGCAAACTCATATTATACAAACCTGCAATAATTAAATATGTTAAATAAAATAAATATCCTGTAAGTGTTTAATCCCATTTTATTAACCAGTGTCCTTGCTGCTGACCTTCAATGATCCAATTCAATCATACCAATGAGCAAAAGTGACTTAAGATAAACCTTAACATTTGTGTTTTATTTATTTTAATGTTTTTATTCCTTTTATGTTGAACTTTGTTCTCTTGCATCTGATTCTTCATGTGATCCATAGCGGCCGCACGGCTCAAAGGTGCCCTCTACTGTACAGATGTGAATTTGCCAAAAATAGTAACATATAATAACAAAACTTATTTATAAAAAAAAAACAAGCAAGCCCAGCTCAGATGAGAAAAAGTAACATACTGCATTGCTTTCAATAAAAGTAACTAAGAACACAATTAATTACTTTTTTAGGGAGTAACGCTATATTGTAATGCCTTACGTTTAAAAGTAACTTTCACACACTGCGAGTGAGGAATTGGAAGTGATTGATCTTCAGCAAGCAGACACATGCAGTGATCGAACACAAACCCATTCAGAGGTTCAGACTACAACGGATCAAACTGTGAACTGGTTTAATATGGAGAGATCCAAAGAATTCAGTCACAAACTCAAGAGTCTTTAGCTGGATTGTTTGTTGATTTGTTCAAGTATTATTGATTTCTTCTGATTATTTTTAATCTGTGCATTTTATACCCAATTAATTTCTGAAAAACAGTTTCACAGTTAAACAAAGTAGGAGGCAATGGGGTAAGATGTGCCACTTTCTACTTAAACTTTTTTCTTCAAATCCAGATGATTATATTTCAGCAGAAATTACTAGATACTAGATTACTAGATACTAGTCTCTATATAAAAACATGGGGAAAGTAGTTAAATATTGGTCCAGTAACACAATTGTAGAGATAAACTCAGTCATATTTTCACTATGTGAAGAATTTATATTTCAAATACAAATATGTCAAAAAACGTCATGTTCGGCCAAACCCTGCGTATCAGTGCCATTCAAACCATTCTTCAACAGAGCTGATTCAAAGGCTGAACAGCCTTTAACGGTGGTGTGTACTGAGGTGTGTGACACTCACGGCTTTAGCAAACACTCCCATGAGCTCTGGGAACTGATGCGTGAGGAGCGCCAGCATAGCTGTGAAGGAGCAGAGACCCGCCGTGAAGAGGATGAAGAACGGCAGCTCCTTCTTAGGATACACTGACACCTCGTGGAACACTGCTTACAGACAGACACACACGCGCACACACACACACACACACACACACGCCACACACACACACACACGCGCAGACACCGCACACACACAACACACACAGACACACACACACACACACAGACACACACACACAGACACACACACACACACACACACACACACACACACACACACACAGAGACACACACACACACAGAGAGAGTCAGTGTTAACTACTACTGCACCAAGATAGAAGCGCCTCGGTGATCACACAACTTTATGTTGAGTATGTTTATTTTCTTGGAGCTTGACAGCTGTGCTGGATATTAAAATAACAACAGATGGGTTTGGAGACACGAGGCTGTGTCAGCAATTACACACGCACTCTTTTAACCCTGTAATGCCCGACATACCAAATAATAGTCTGAAAATAGTCTCAAAATTCAATCACTCTATATCTCCAATAATACATCTCAGTAAGATGAGATTTAAATGATCCAAACACATAAAGCTGATAGAGAGATGAAGTAACAAATGCTCCTCAAAAGATCCTGATGATCAGATTTGAGACTAAACATGATTGATGGAGAATCAAGTAAAGCTGAGCTGCTTCAGAAAGTGTTCATCTGGAGATATGACGCTTACTTGATCAAAACCAGTCCAGATTTGACTCTGAAGCAGCAGCAAAGCCTAATATACTACACTGAAAGGCACTGATAGCTCAGAGAGGATCTGGACGCCGCAGACAGAAACGAGCCCAGGTGAGATGCAGGACAATCTCTTACTTGGTAGCAGTTCTCTGTCCGCCGTCTCCGTACAGACTGGATATGGATAGAACAGGTGGCCTTCTCCAGAGGATAGGGGATCATTCTGAAAGCTGAAACACCAACCGTCAACAATCACTTACAACACAAAGAATGAGCTGAAAAATTCATTTCTAGAGAGTTTTTAGGAGTTTCACTTCAACCTTATATTGAACAAATATGCTTGCTTCTTAAAAGACATAAGAAATAAAGGCATGTGACTACCCCAGCGAAGGCGACGCACGTAATTACACACAAATGAACAGGGTTTTAGTGTGGATTGTCAGCTAATGCGAGAACAAAAGTAGATTATTCTATCATTTCTGTCACCTAATGCAGTTTGGGTTCATTGTGACCTTCGGCTTGATTAGCAGGGCCTTAAAGTCAGGTAACTTTCAGTAATATCATCTATTTAACTGCACTGACACACTGGAGAACAAACCCTGATCTGAATAATAACCCCAACTTGTAACTATATTCTATTTTATCCACATAAATGAGTCACACAGCAAATCTCACGGCCGGATCATTTCTACGATCTCCATATGTAAAGTATAATATTATCCTCCATTGTGGACATTATCACATCATGACTCTCTGTAAAGCTGCTCGTGTGAAGAGCTACACAAGTCTGTGTCTCTCTGGGTCTGTGTCTCTCGGGCTCTCTGTCTCTCGGGCTCTCTGTCTCTCGGGCTCTCTGTCTCTCGGGCTCTCTGTCTCTCGGGCTCTCTGTCTCTCGGGCTCTCTGTCTCTCGGGCTCTCTGTCTCGGGCTCTCTGGCTCTCTTCTCTCGCTCTCTGTCTCTCGGGCTCTCTGTCTCTCGGGCTCTCTGTCTCTCGGGCTCTCTGTCTCTCGGGCTCTCTGTCTCTCGGCTCTCTGTCTCTCGGCTCTCTGTCTCTCGGCTCTCGGGCTCTCTGTCTCTCGGGGTCACTCACTTCCCTCCCAGGCAGTGAAGCTTGAGTGCGCCCTCCACACGCTTCCAGGTGCTGAGGTGAAGAAGTAGGCGATGGCCTCGCTGTCGCCGCGCTTCAGGATCTCCGGTGGCAGTATCAGACTCTTCATCTCTAAGAGGTACTGCGGAAGAACGAGAGGCAGGTTACGGCTGAGGACGAGGATGATAAAGAGGATGAGGAGGCGGCGGCGCTCACTTTCGGTACGTGTGGGTTGAACTCCACCGCTCTGTGTATGGCTTCTACTGCGTTCATTTCTGCTGTGCTCAAACCTCTGCGTGACGCCGCCTCTGAGAAAACCTGCAGACGCACACAAGCCGCATCAGAACAGACGTGACCGAGGCGCTGATTAAAGCCGTAACGCTACACAAACATGACGTGTGGTTTCAGTACAGCTCAAACTACACATAAAATAGATTTTTATAAGAACAAATGCTCTTTCTTTAAATAAATTAAATTATAACAAAAAAATTCTTAGAGATAAAAATCTACCTCAGCTATGCTTTAACTATAGGAGCCCTTTACATACAATTAATAACAGACCAAACTTAAATTTTAATTACCATTTATTTTAAATAGAATAATCAACACTCAACTTAAAAACAAAATTAATGCAAACACGTTAATTTTAATTGAGAAGACACATATTTAGGTTAAACAGGTTGTTTATGAAAGTCTTCTTGAGATAAAAGCTTTTATTTCATAATTTTTTTATTAATGACTGCAGTGTTAATAGGTCTATAATTAATTGTAGGTAGCCTAATAAACCTGTTTTAAAATACTTTTAATTGAGAAGTAAATTCTCGCAGCGCGTCAGTTATGCTTAATATTGCAGGGCAAATGAATTGTAATTTAATAATTCAAGTAACTTTATATATTAATAGTCTAATAAAAATAAGAATGCAACATGCCTACATTAAATAGCAATGCCAAATCCTCTTATATTGGCAATAATTGATGTTTTTGACTGGAAATCGTCGATACAAGATCGTCTTTGGTATTTCACACACGTAAGCTCCTTTATTTTACAAAGATAATAAGCTTCGTTCGGTTTGTAAAGCCTCATACGGAAGGGTCCAATACGAATACGCGTATCGTTACACCCCTAATAGTTTAATAAGACTTAATTTCTCTAGTGAACTAAATAGCTGTGGACACTGATGACTTGCCGAGTAAATTATAAATGCTACATTGACGTCTTTCTGCTGATTACACGAGGCGTGAGATTTCATTCATTTTATTTCACATAAAAACCAGACAACAAACAACAGAAAAATATAAAATCGCACTTTAGTCATTCTACTAACCATAAGTAGCTTTGCAACTATGTGTCAACTCATTTGCTGCTGTATGTAAAGTAACATTATATAAGCATTCGTTTTTGTTTTTTATGCATTGAAATAAGTTTTCCATCAGCACTTTATTAATATTGTGTTGGGAGACTCACTTATCAGACACGGCTCTGGCCTTCAGCAGCGCGCTGTGTAGCAGATGTGGCAGACTTGGCAAACTGATGTCTGTGGACGAGTACAAACCGTTTATCATCACCAATCACAATATTACATAACCGTATAATATATATATCAAACGTGATGATAGAACACAAGTCCTGTAAACACTTTAGAGACGGTTCTTCGCTCAAACGAATTATGCTTAATGGCATTCAGACTTCGAAAGTGCATTGAAATTAAAACAATATAATTTTAGAAGTTAAATTATATTTCATATTTCATGAGCAGCACAGCTCTCTTCATGTTCTCTCACATATTTTGTAAATGTCAAAAATCAAAAGATATCTGCATGAGTGAGACATTTATATCGGATGCTGTGTGAACGCACACATGACTGAACAAATATTAGTTATTAATGCCCCTATTATGGGTTATGAAACTTCATATTTTGGTTTGGGACAGGTTGAACATGCATGCAAGGTCAAAAAACACTTTCATTGTTTATAATATGCATTACTTTTATCTTATTTGCTCAACGACTCCCAAACGATTCATTTTTCCAAACCCCTCCTCTGCTCTGATTGGTCGATTTAATTTATTTAAGCATAGGTGCTACTTTGTGTATGGTTACGTGAAAACAGATATTTTAACGATCCCAAAGCGGCACCTAGTGGCAAAGAATGATTTGCATTTTAATTGCATTTTCTCCAGGTCTGCGCGCACAACAAGTGGGCGGAATATGCTGATATCTGTCGACGTCAAACAGGGATTGTTATAAAACGACTAGTTTGAATGATTCAGAGTTGACTCGTTCTTAAGAGAGACGATAACTTTATACACGGAGCACTTTCAGATTTATATGACCTCATTTTAAAAAATCCATAATAGGGCACTTAGAATTCTTTCCCATGACGTATTGATTAGTTCTTCGTTATACTTCAGAGTAGAGCTCTGCGCAGGACGTGTTGTGTAATCTCTGAGTCCTGCGGCTCGTGTCGGATGCAGGGCCAGTCTGAGTTTTTTACACGGAATTGGCTACTTTTAAACGCATGCTGTGGGTTGATCTTGCCCCATGGGTTAAAGGTGTGAACACTGCATAAATTACATTTGACATTCTGTGACAAAAAAGAAGAATTTAAGTCAGTTTCAGCCCCCCCATAACACTGCACTTGTTAAAATTACAAATGACTTGCTTCTTGCGTCATATCGAGGCTGCATCTCATTGCTATTTTACTTGATCTTAGTGCTGTGTTCGACACTATAGATCAGCGCTTCTCAAAGTCCGGATCTGGACCGGAGGGAATTCAATCCGACACGCCTCCATTTCGTATTTCAAGCGCACTCGTATCACTCAGACCTCCGTGCAGCGTGCGTGGCACTCTCTCTCACACACACACACACAGACACAGACACAAACACAAACACACACACACACACACACACACACACACACACACACACACACACACACGGACCAGTGTTGCAGTGTTTACAAACTCTTTTGTAAGACAAAGCACATAGAAACTAGCTAAATTTTGGATAAACCTTAGCTTTCATCTAAGCTTCATACCGTGACGTTTTCATCTTTTTAGTACCGACTTGGTACCGAAGTTCCGGGTCTTGTGACAACCCTACTGGCCGTTTAGAGCAGCAGCTCGTTGTTATGAGTGAGAACTACATCAGAACTGCACCTAAAATCTGCGATTCTGCGGATCACACACACACAGGTCACACACATGCACACGTCACACACACACACACACCCTCTCTCACTCAACACACAAACACACCCTCCTCACTCACACCACACACACACACACACACACACACCACACAACACACACACACTCTCTCACTGATACACACACACACACACTCTCACTGAACACACACACACAGACACACACACACACACACTCTCACTGATACACACACAACACACACACACACACACAACACAGCACGCACGCACGCACACTTCTCACACACACTCTCTCACTGAGACACACACACACACACTCTCTCACTGATATACACACACACACACTCTCTCACTGAGACACACACACACACACTCTCTCACGAGACACACTCACACACACACACAGACGCTCTCTCACACCCACTCTCTCACTGAGACAACACACACACACACACACTCTCTCTCACACACACACACAACACTCTTCTCTCTCTCACACACACACACACACTCTCCCTCTCAATCATTCACACACACACACAGAGACACACACTACACACACACTCTCTCTCTCACTCATTCACACACACATACACACTGAGACACACACACACTCTCTCTCTCTCTCACACACACACACACGCACACATACACACGCACACACACAGTGCTCGTACCGTCATACTTGGCCAGCACGGCCTGCACGTCGGCGTAGTTCTGCAGCTCCAGAAGAGACTCCAGCAGGGCTCGTGGATGTTGAACATGCTGAGCAGAGGAAACTCTTCATTAACTGCAGAAACACAACAACAGCTCACATTCTCCAGCTCTGGAAACTTCTGCGGCTCGTTAGACAGTTCGTCTACACACAACAGCGGTTTACATGTACAACATGTGTGGTTTTATTGATGTCAGGCCACTGAATTATTGAAAGATAAAGCACATGCTTTCAATCATAACTGCATCATCACTTCAACTGTGCACAGATTCAATAACCCAACGCCTGATCATCAGAACAGCAGCAGTTGCTCATGCATCAGGATCGAGTATATAGCACGAGCGGTTTGCTGATTGCATTACTAATACAAATTAACTTCGCTTCTTCATTGTGTGTTCTCCGTGTCACTCACATCTCGCATCATCTACAGCTTCTCGTGTGCGCCGAGCTTTGGAGCACATGGCGAGTCTTCTCTTGATGTAGACGAACACGTTTGGTCTCTTCCTGTGAGAGACACACACACACACACACACACAGGAAACTATTTCATTCAGTGTAACTTTGACTAGATACTTCTGCTTTAACATTCAATCATTTACTGACACGCTGCACTACTCGTCACCGGAGAGAGACCAACTAAAGAGACGCTGAGTGATGTGTGTGTGTGTGTGTGTGTCAGTGATGTGTGTGTGTGTGTGTCAGTGATGTGTGTGTGTGTGTGTCAGTGATGCGTGTGTGTGTGTGTGTGTGTGTGTTGTCAGTGATGTGTGTGTGTTGTGTGTGTGTGTGTGTCAGTGATGTGTGTGTGTGTGTATCAGTGATGTGTGTAGTGTGTGTGTGTACCAGTGATGTGTGTGTGTGTGTGTGTGTGTGTACCAGTGATGTGTGTGTGTGTGTGTGTATCAGTGTGTGTTGTGTGTGGTGTGTGTGTGTGTGTGCGTGTAAGAGTGCGTGTGTGTGCGTGTGTGATTCATGATGTGTGTGTGTGTATATAATGATATGCGAGTGTGAGTGTGTGCGCGTGTGTGTGTGTATGTGTGTGGAGAGAGAGAGAGACTGTGTGTGTGTGTGTGTGTGTGTAAGAGTGCATGTGTGTGTGTGTGTGTGTGCGTGTGTGTGTGTATATATCAGTGATGTGTTGTGCGTGTGTTATCATTGATGTGTGTGTATGTGTCAGTGATTTGTGTGCGTGTTGTCAGTGATGTGTGTGTGTGTGTATATCAGTGATGTTGTGTTGTGTGTGTGGTGCCGCACTCACCGTGCTGGGCTTCATACTGTGCTCCGTGATGCTGCAGCTGTTGGCTGCACCGGTAGCAGCTCTCTCCGACCTTCAGCGCCTGTTTGAAGAGTTTCTCCGCCTCCACGATCGTCGTGGCCTCTTCCTCGGCCAGGAGAACAAACGCCGTCGCACAACTACAACACACACAACAGATCCATCAGCAAGAAAACGCTCCTGACCATATCACACACACACACACTTTACACCAACAGCTACAGGAAATATAATAGAGTAATACGAGCAGATTCATCTCTCAGTGAATGAGTGAGCTCACGTCGGTCAGCACAGAAACACACTCACTCCTCCAGATCCAGAGCTTCATGAGCGGCCGCGATCCGAGCCTGAGGATTACGCTCTCTCCAGGCCTTCTGCATGACTGTCGGAACACACACACACACACACACAGTCCTCAAACACGGCACTGTGCTGAATGCTCCGAATGCTGATGCTGAGCTCTACTGGCGTCTGCAGCCGCAGTGATCAGAGTCACAGGTGAAGAAGGTCTGATGATCTTGTGCAGACAGATTCATGTCGTAGTATGTGAGCGGCTCTCTTCCCGTCACCCATGTGTATCTGCAGCAAACACATTCACATCAGCATCTCACTGCAGCACAGCATTAACTAGACAGGTTTGTTTTAGACACCGAGATGTTCACTCACGTTATATTCAGCTCCTCTGAACAGATTGAGAGGATTTCGCCAAACCTACACTCTGAACACACACACACACACACTCACACACACACTACACACACATTAGCAAATACACACGGACTATATCTGAGTTTACCTAGTAAGGGATTGATTAACGCTAACCACAGTGTGTTAAATACATATTACAATTTGTTTTGGCATATAATAGGTGTTTGTACTATTAAACATCATAGCTTAAACATCCTCCTCATTATAAACAATGCATTTATATAATCAAGCTCCAAAATGGCTTGTTGATCCGAGGTTTTGTGTTTGTGTGTATGAGAGTGTGAGTGTGTGGTGTGAGTGTGTGTGTGTGAGTGAGTGAGTGAGTGAGTGGGAGTAGTGAGTGAGTGAGTGAGTGAGGATGAGTGAGTGTGTGTGTGTGTGTGTGTGTGTGAGAGAGTGTATGTGTTTGTGTGTCCTGTGTGTGTGTGAGAGAGTGTGTGTTGAAGTGTATGTGTTGTGTGGAGAGTGTGTGTGTGTGTGTGTGTGTGTGTGTGAGTGAGAGAGTGTGTGTGTTTGTGTGAGAGAGTACGTTTGTGTGAGAGGTGTGTGTCTGAGTGTGTGTTGTGTGTGTCTGATGAGTGAGTGAGTGTTGAGGAGTGAGTTGCGCATGGTTGTGTGTGTGATGACATCACAAACATTTGCATAAACACGCCTCCAGAGCAAACATTGATGAATAGGCTTCCTCTCACGATAAGCTCCGCCCACTTGATCACGCTGAATGCAAAAACTAAATATAAACCACTGCCCTGTCTCGTTATTTATTTGTATTTCTGTGTCAAAACCTTTATTAACATTATAAGTAAACGTCAAGGAACATATTAAAATAATAAAAGGCAGCCGTTATTGTAAACAGCATACAGCAACAGCGATAGATACTATTTACGCTGTTAAAATACCAGGACTTTGTGCTATTTATACTATTTTGCAAATAGTGGCATTTGTTTGCATCTCAGTATTGTCTTACTTATAAACAGTATTATAACACATAATAAATTTCTTGATGCAAATTCTAATTATTAAATGATGCCACCTTATTGGTCAATAAAGCCCATTCTACACCTACACAATATTTTATTTTCAACCGTTCATTGAAAATCAAACTGGCAAAAGGCGGATTCGAACCCGGGTCGATCGTGTCAAATGAGTACGACAGGCGTTTTACTATCCGCAGCACTGAAGCCGAGTCGGCCAATCACACGCTGGTGGGCAGAGTTAGTGTAAATAGTCTCTGCCAGCAAGCGGGCTGTGTGCACTTTGTGTAAATCCATGTCGTGACCCGTTTAATGCTCGTACGGCCGGGTTCTCTGAGGTTCTGACCTGACACACTCTGCCGGCTGGACTCGGTGTCTCCGCTGCTGCTGCTGCTGCTGGAGCTGTTGGGCGAGCTGTTATCAACTCCACCTAACAGAGGACGCAGGTGACTGACCGACACCTGCTCGATGAAGGACGTGCCATACTTCCGAAGTACCACCACTCAAAGATCTGCAGCACAGAGATCAACATCATCAGCATCTTCATCATCATCATCATCAACATTATCATCATCATCATCATATATAGTATAAAGGTCTTTTTAAACAACAACACTCAATAATACACCAGCTGCCCCTTCAATAACTCATTTCTGTAATGATTCTAACTTGATAAATACATATTGATAAAACCAGAGAGCTGCTTTTATAGAGAAATCAATTTGGTTATTAACTTGCAAGGGAAATAGTAAACTAAATTAATAAAGCCACAAAACAAACTCTAGAGGCTCATTCCAGATCCTTTATATTCCAGTGAAGTCACTTCAGCCCATATTAAATATACTATAGTATTTATAGTAAATACCCCTCAGATTCCAGATGTTCTAATAGTTGTATCTCCGCAAATATTGTACAGTAAACTAGTATAATAGTATAAAAACAGTGTATTGTAGTATAATATAGTCGTAGAAAACTTAGTTCAGTATTGGTTTATTGGTAAGTAATCTGTTGTTATATTACCAAACAGTATAATTCAGGTGCTTTACTATAGTTTGGTTCAAAATGGTATTTATTATAAATGACTACAGTATGTTTTGATGCGGAGTGGATCACACTCACCAGTATGATCCGAGATGAGGGATGAGGTGCCCGTCAGCGCCACGTAGAACTTAGGGGTCAAAGTGTTGAGGAACATGCTCACTGCAGAGAATCACACACAACAGACGAGTTCAGAGAGAACAAACACATCAACACCACAGACACCACCAGTCAAGGACCAATGAGAGAGAGTGTGTGTGTTGTGTGTGCGCGAGTGTGTGGTCTGTGGTGTGGTGTCTCTGTGAGTGTGTGTGTTGGTGTGTGGCTCTGTGAGAGTGTGTGTGTGTGTGGTGTCTGTCTCTGTGAGAGTGTGTGTGTGTGTGTCTCTGTGTGTGTGTGTGTGTGTGTGTGTGTCTCTGTGAGTGTGTGTGTGTGTGTGCGCGTGTGAAGTGAGTGTGTGTGTCTCTGTGTGAGTGTGTGTGTGTGAAGTGAGTGCGTGATGTGTGTCTGTGGTGTGGTGTGTGTCTCTGTGAGAGTGTGTGTGTGTGTGTCTGTGTGTGTAAATTGAAGAGTGTGTGGTCTGGGTGTGTGGGTGTGTTGTGTTGTGTGTGTCTGTGAGAGTTCTGCAGCACATGATGTGGATCATCTCATCTGTCACAGCTCTATATGCGAAGAACACTGAATCTCAGCCGCTTTTTCTCTGTAAAACTGATCCATAACACTACGGTCCCCCAGACCTCTCTCATCTAACGCTCACCGAGCCTGTGAGTGTCATGACATCACTTCCTGTTTCACAACCGAGAATAAACTAGCCAGAAAACAATGAATATCATGTGAGGATATCAGCTGATCTCTCAAGCACTTCCTGTCAGATGCATAACTTCTATCAGCTAATAATAACAATAATATCAATTAAATCATGAATTTACTAACCCTAACCGCAAAGAAGAGAAAACCGATGGCCATCTCTGACTTTCACTGAACAGACTAAAGCAGTCGAGTCATGATGATGGGATGTTGTTTGTGTGTGAGCTTTCTCTTTCAGGCAGTGAGAGCGATGGGTCTGAGAACCGCTCGGTTTCTCTCCGCCGAACACACGCCGGCCGTCTGACCGCAGCTGCGCTCTTTCATTCAGACACTCCAGCTCAGACAAGCAATTCCATTCACAGCCACCCTACAGACCACACTCCAACCAGCCCAGAGTGACCAGTTCTCTCCAACCAGCCCAGTGTGACCGGTTCTGCTCCAACCAGCCCAGTGTGACCGGTTCTGCTCCAACCAGCCCAGTGTGAGCGGTTCTGCTCCAACCAGCCCAGAGTGACCGGTCCAGCTCCAACCAGCCCAGTGTGACCGGTCCAGCTCAGACCAGCCATTCATTCACCGCCACCTACAGACCACACTCCAACCAGCCCAGAGTGACCGGTTCTGCTCCAACCAGCCCAGTGTGACCGGTTCTGCTCCAACCAGCCCAGTGTGACCGGTCCAGCTCAGACCAGCCCAGTGTGACCGGTCCAGCTCAGACAAGCCATTCATTCACCAGCCACCCTACAGACCACACTCCAACCAGCCCAAGTGACCGGTTCTGCTCAACCAGCCCAGTGTGACCGGTCCAGATGAAACCCAGCCCATGTGACCGTCCAGCTCCAAACCAGCCCAGTGTGAACGGTCCAGCAGCTCCAACCAGCCCAGTGTGACCGTCCAGCAGCTCAAACCAGCCCAGTGTGACCGGTCCAGCTCCAACCAGCCCAGTGTGACCGGTCCAGCTCCACCAGCCTAGTGTGACCGGTCCAGCTCCAACCAGCCCAGTGTGAGCGGTCCAGCTCCAACTAGCCCAGTGTGACCGTCCAGCTCCAACCAGCCCAGTGTGACCGGTCCAGCAGCTCAAACCAGCCCAGTGTGACCGTCCACCCAGCGTGACCGTCCAGCTCAAACCAGCCAGTTTGACCTCCAGCTCAACCAGCCCAGTGTGACCGGTCCAGCTCAAACCAGCCCAGTGTGACCGGTCCAGCTAAAACCAGCCCAGTGTGACCGGTTCTGCCTCAACCAGCCAGTGTGACCGGTCCAGCGATCCACCACCCATTACATCAGAACCACATGGGTCAATACGTTTGATTATTTTTTAAAGAAACAGATACATTTATTGATCAAGGACGCATTAAACTGAACAAAGATGCCAGTAAAGACAATTATAAAGATACAAAATATCAAATAAATGAACTTTAATTAATATATTGTGCAGCACGACTGTTTTCAACATTGATAATAATCAGAAATGTTTCTCGAGCAGCATAGTATTATGATTTCTGAAGATCATGTGACACTGAACACTGGAGTTATGATGCTGAAAATACAGAAATAAATTACACTAAACACATATTCACACAGAAAACAGCTGTTTATAATATTTCAGAATTCTACTGTATTTTTGATCAATAAGCAGCCTTGGTGAGCAGAAGAGAGTTTCTGTTCGAGCCTAGAGTTGGTACCGTTCACATTTCAGCAGGTCATATGCTAATATACATCTCTGCTAACGAATCGATCAATCAACAAACAACCAAATCGTATTAAAATCAGGAAATGTTGCACCGAGCAGCATCGCACACACAGACGTGTCTCACAAGAGCACTCGTGACATGCTGGTCCAGTGTGATGAATACACAGCGAGCAGGCCTCGAACCATCAACGATGCTAACGAGCCGCTCTGAGGAGACGAGGAATGACAGCAGGTGTGTTATGTGGGTGTGTGTGAGGGAATTCAGATCCAGCACACACACACACACACCACACCACACACACACAACACACTCACACACACACACACACACACACACACACAATGCATGCAGGATAAAGAGCGCGGCGGTGGAGGATGGGCTACTTACATGAGACTCGGTGCCAAACATGGCTGATCCAGGAGCTGTGATGGAGAAGAGAGGGGTGCGGGGAGGAGGGGGGGGAGGGGGGGAGCGGGGGGGAGCGCTACACTGCAGGGTCTA
>CM049809.1:17300065-17387565 GCA_027422405.1 Ptychobarbus kaznakovi
CCCCCAAAATGAATGAGTTTTGTGTGGTATGCATGTGTGTATTCCCTTTTTACACCCAAAATGAATAAGTTTTGTGTTGTATTCAGGTGTTTATTCCCTTTTTACACCCAAAATGAATGAGTTTTGTGTTGTATTCAGGTATTCCACCTGTTATAACAGGAGACTTTGTGTTTACCAACTGATAATAAACTTCATATGATTGTACTAAATGATTATATATGTATGACTACTATGCATTTAATATATAATACACACTGAGGTGAAGTGTGCTAGAATTTGCTGATTTACAAATGCTATCTATATACAGGATTTGTATAGTAGTGAGTTAAAACTACCCATGTTGATATGGTTATACCATGTACTGAATAGTTACAGATTTAAATTTAATAGTTACAATTTGATTTACTCTAGTAATGGAAGATGGAAATATATCCTGTTAAGAAAAATAATTTTTTTCGTGACCACGAGGTCTCTGAAAAAAAGGTGGTGCTTCTTGAGTAGGCCCTTGATGCATTTAACAAAAAACGCAGCCGATTTCCTTAAAAATCTCAAGAGGTTAGGTTTTCTGAATTTCTTGGTTAGTTGTTGTGGCTTGAGGTTTTCCCATCTTTCGATATCTCAGCTGGTAGAGCAGAGCACTGTGGATGAAGTGTTGCTATCCTTAGATCGCTAGTTTGATTCAGGCTCGAAGGAGATTTGTTTTAACTTTGGCATTCACGTTTCCATTTTCTTCGGACTTCGTATCCCCAGATAAAAATAGACTGTCATATTAGACATTTCACGCCAATAAGACACCACCTGACCCCGACGTGATTTGAACACGCAACCTTCTGATCTGGTGTCAGACGCGCTACCATTGCCCCATGAGGTCTCAAAAGGAAAGGTGGTGCTTCCTGTGTAGAGGCCTTGAATGCTTTACCACAAAATGCAGCATGATTTCCCTCAAAAATCCCAAGAGGTCAGGCTTTCTAAATTCTGTTGTGTGTTCTTGTGGTTTCCAATCCTTCGATAGCTCAGTTGGTAGAGCGGAGGACTGTAGATGATATGTTGGCTATTCTTAGGTCGCTGGTTCAATTCCG
Source organism: Ptychobarbus kaznakovi (assembly GCA_027422405.1). NCBI lineage: Eukaryota > Metazoa > Chordata > Actinopteri > Cypriniformes > Cyprinidae > Ptychobarbus > Ptychobarbus kaznakovi. Next base: position 17,301,145 of record CM049809.1, read on the forward strand.
GCTTGAAGGAGATTGGTTTAAATTTGGCATTCACGTTTTAATTTTCTTCGGACTTCGTTATCGCCAGATAAAAAGAGACCGTAGATCAAAATCCAAATATATCCTGTTACGAAATTTTTTTTTCGTACCACGAGGTCTCTGAAAAAAACGGTGGTGCTTCTTGAGTAGGGCCCTTGATGCATTAACAAAAAACGCAGACCGATTTCCCTTAAAAATCTCAAGAGGTTAGGTTTTCTGAATTTCTTGGTTAGTTGTTGTGGCTTGAGGTTTTCCCATCTTTCGATATCTCAGCTGGTAGAGCAGAGCACTGTGGTGAAGTGTTGGCTATCCTTAGATCGCTAGTTTGATTCAGGCTCGAAGGAGATTTGTTTTAACTTTGGCATTCACGTTTCCATTTTCTTCGGACTTCGTATCCCCAGATAAAAATAGACCGTTCATATTAGACATTTCATGCCAATAAGACACCACCTGACCCCGACGTGATTTGAACACGCAACCTTCTGATCTGGAGTCAGACGCGCTACCATTGCGCCACAAGGTCTCAAAATGAAAGGTGTGCTTCCTGTGTAGAGGCCTTGATGCATTTACCACAAAATGCAGCGTGATGATTTTCCTCAAAAATCCCAAAGGTCAGGTCTTTCTAAATTCTTTGTGTGTTCTTGTGTTTTCCAATCCTTCGATAGCTCAGTTGGTAGAGCGGAGGACTGTAGATGATATGTTGGCTATCCTTAGGTCCCTGGTTCAATTCCGGCTCGAAGGAGATTGGTTTTAAATTTGGCATTCACGTTTCCATTTTCTTCGGACTTCGTATCGCCAGATAAAAAGAGACCGTTCATATTAGACATTTCACGCCAATAAGACACCACCTGATTTGAACACGCAACCTTCTGATCTGGAGTCAGACGCGATACCGTTGCGCCACGAGGTCTCGAAAGGGAAAGGTGTGCTTCCTGTGTAGAGGCCTGATGCATTTACCACAAAATGCAGCGTGATATCCCTCAAATCCCAAGATGTCAGGCTTTCTAAATTTCTTTGTGTGTTTTTGTGGTTTCCAATCCTTCGATAGCGGTGCGTGGGGACCGAGCGTCTGTTCATATCAACAAATCACGTCTCTGCATTTCCATCTTATGACAGCCTATCAGATCTCGCCCTTTCCATTTTCCATCTTATGACAGCCTATCAGATTTCGCCATTTCCATCTTATGACAGCCAATCACCGTGGCCCTTTTCCATCTTAAGACAGCCAATCAGATCTCGCCCTTTCCATTTTCTGCATCTTATGACAGCCAATCACCATGGCCCTTTTCCATCTTGAAGCTGGGATGCAAGAGCATGCGCATTAAGTCCGCGTCCCATCGCTTACAGCGAATTATTTTATAATATATTTGTGAATTATTTGGGGGGGAAAAGCCGCCGTAAGTTCGTCTTTGAACTTATAGCGATTTGGGAATTTAATCCATCCGGGTAAGATTCCTCATTTGAATTAACTAGCTAGCTAATAATAAGAATAACCATATTGGAGTTAACATTTAATCGTTTTTTTAATAAACTATTACATGTTTTAGGTAACATAAGTGTTGTTTTATTTAGTTCGCTAGCTAGCTAGCTAGCTATGAATGAATATAGCTAGCTTACACGTATTTTCGACAGAGAATCAAAAGATTGATATTGTTATAAGTTAATTAGTAGGTTATAACGTAGGTATACCGTTGGAACAATACCTGAAATTGTATTCCCTTTTAACAGCCAAAATGAATGAGTTTGTGTGTGTATTCAGGTGTTTATTCAATTTTACACCCAAAATGAATGAGTTTTGTGTGGTATGCATGTGTGTATTCCCTTTTTACACCCAAAATGAATAAGTTTTGTGTTGTATTCAGGTGTTTATTCCCTTTTTACACCCAAAATGAATGAGTTTTGTGTTGTATTCAGGTATTATTCCACCTGTTTAACAAGGAGACTTTGTGTTTTACCAACTGATAATAAACTTCATATGATTGTACTAAATGACTTATATATGTATGACTACTATGCATTAATATATTATACACACTGAGGTGAAGTGTGCTAGAATTGCTGATTTACAAATGCTATCTATATACAGGATTTGTATAGTAGTGAGTTAAAACTACCCATGTTGATATGGTTATACATGTACTGAATAGTTACAGATTTAAATTTAATAGTTACAATTTGATTTACTCTAGTAATGGAAGATGGAATATATCCTGTTAAGAAAAATAATTTTTTTCGTGACCACGAGGTCTCTGAAAAAAAGGTGGTGCTTCTTGAGTAGGGCCCTTGATGCATTTAACAAAAAACGCCGCCCCTTAAACCAAATATCTCAAGAGGTTTTTTCTTAAACTGAAATTTGGTTAGTGTTATTCACTTTGAGGTTTTCACATCGATCAGAGCGATGCGGATGAAGCGCAGACTGATGAATGTTTGGCAATCCGTAGCATCAAGCTTGATTCAGGCTGCGCAAAGGAATTTGTCCAACTTTGGCATCCCGTTTCTTCGGCCGACGAATCGCCAGATAAAAAGAGACCGTAGATCAAAATCCAAATATATCCTGTTACGAAAAATTATTTTTTTCGTAACCACGAGGTCTCTGAAAAAACGGGTGGTGCTTCTTGAGTAGGGCCCTTGATGCATTTAACAAAAAACGCAGCCCGATTTCCCTTAAAAATCTCAAGAGGTTAGGTTTTCTGAATTTCTTGTTTAATTGTTTGTGGCTTGAGTTTTCCATCTTTCGATATCTCATCTGGTAGAGCAGAGCACTGTGGAGAGAAGTGTTGGCTATCCTTAGATCGCTAGTTTGATTCGGCTCGAAGGAGATTTGTTTTAACTTTGGCATTCACGTTTCCATTTTCTCTTCGGACTTCGTATCCCCAGATAAAAATAGGACTGTTCATATTAGACATTTCACGCCATAAAGACACCACCTGATTTGAACACGCAACCTTCTGATCTGGAGTCAGACGCGCTACTGTTGCGCCACGAGGTCTCAAAAGGAGGTGGTGCTTCCTGTGTAGAGGCCTTGATGCATTTACCACAAAATGCAGCGTGATATCCCTCAAAATCCCAAGATGTCAGGCTTTCTAAATTTCTTTGTGTGTTTTTGTGGTTTCCAATCCTCGATAGCGGTGCGTGGGGAGCGTCTTCGATGCAACAACATCACGTCTGTGCTATGTATCACAAATCTTCTCTGACATTTCCTTCTCATGACAGTATCAGATCTCGCCTTTCCATTTTCCATCTTATGAGCTATCAGATTTCGCCATTTCCATCTTATGACAGCCAATCACCTGGCCCTTTTCTCATCTTAAGACAGCAATCAGATCTCGCCCTTTCCATTTTCTGCATCTTATGACAGCCCATCACCGTGGCCCTTTTCCATCTTGAAGCTGGGATGCAAGAGCATGCGCATTAAGTCCGCGTCCCATCGCTTACAGCGAATTATTTTATAATATATTCGTGAATTATTTGGGGGGGAAAAGCCGCCGTTAAGTTCGTCTTTGAACTTATAGCGATTTGGGAATTTAATCCATCCGGGTAAGATTCCTCATTTGAATTAACTAGCTAGCTAATAATAAGAATAACCATATTGGAGTTAACATTTAACGTCGTTTTTTAATAAACTATTACATGTGTTAGGTAACATAAGGTGTTGTTTTATTTAGTTCGCTAGCTAGCTAGCTAGCTATGAATGAATATAGCTAGCTTACACGTATTTTCGACAGAGAATCAAAAGATTGTATTGTTATAAGTTAATTAGTAGGTTATAACGTAGGTATACCGTTGGAACAATACCTGAAATTGTATTCCCTTTTAACAGCCAAAATGAATGAGTTTTGTGTTGTATTCAGGTGTTTATTCAATTTTTACACCCAAAATGAATGAGTTTTGTGTGGTATGCATGTGTGTATTCCCTTTTTACACCCAAAATGAATAAGTTTTGTGTTGTATTCAGGTGTTTATTCCCTTTTTACACCCAAAATGAATGAGTTTTGTGTTGTATTCAGGTATTCCACCTGTTATAACAGGAGACTTTGTGTTTACCAACTGATAATAAACTTCATATGATTGTACTAAATGACTTATATATGTATGACTACTATGCATTAATATATTATACACACTGAGGTGAAGTGTGCTAGAATTTGCTGATTTACAAATGCTATCTATATACAGGATTTGTATAGTAGTGAGTTAAAACTACCCATGTTGATATGGTTATACCATGTACTGAATAGTTACAGATTTAAATTTAATAGTTACAATTTGATTTACTCTAGTAATGGAAGATGGAAATATATCCTGTTAAGAAAAAAATATTTTTTTTCGTGAAGAAAAATATTCTTTGAAGACCACGGTGGTGCTCTTGAAGGGCGAAAGGTGGTGCTTCTTGAGTAGGGCCAACGCAGCCATGCCCGATTTCCCTTAAAATCTCAAGAGGTTAGGTTTTTGAAAATCTCAAGAGGTTAGGTTTTCTGAATTTCTTGGTTGTGTGCTTGTGGTGAGGTTTTCCATCTTTCGATATCTCAGCTGGTAGAGCAGAGCACTGTGGATGAAGTGTTGGCTATCCTTAGATCGCTAGTTTGATTCAGGCTCGAAGGAGATTTGTTTTAACTTTGGCATTCACGTTTCCATTTTCTTCGGACTTCGTATCGCCAGATAAAAAGAGACCGTAGATCAAAATCCAAATATATCCTGTTACGAAAAATTATTTTTTTCGTAACCACGAGGTCTCTGAAAAAACGGTGGTGCTTCTTGAGTAGGGCCCTTGATGCATTTAACAAAAAACGCAGCCCGATTTCCCTTAAAAATCTCAAGAGGTTAGGTTTTCTGAATTTCTTGGTTAATTGTTGTGGCTTGAGGTTTTCCCATCTTTCGATATCTCATCTGGTAGAGCAGAGCACTGTGGATGAAGTGTTGGCTATCCTTAGATCGCTAGTTTGATTCAGGCTCGAAGGAGATTTGTTTTAACTTTGGCATTCACGTTTCCATTTTCTTCGGACTTCGTATCCCCAGATAAAAATAGACCGTTCATATTAGACATTTCACGCCAATAAGACACCACCTGATTTGAACACGCAACCTTCTGATCTGGAGTCAGACGCGCTACTGTTGCGCCACGAGGTCTCAAAAGGTGGTTGCTTCCTGAAAGGTGGCATTTACCACAAAATGCTTCCAAAAATGTGTAGATTTCTTTGTGTGTTTTTGTGGCCTTGATGCATTTATGCAACGTGATATCCCTCAATTTCCAATGCAGCTTTCTAAATTTCTTTGTGTGTTTTTGTGGTTTCCAATCCTTCGCCCTTTCCATTTTCATAGCGGTTGGAGGACGAGCGTCCATATCATCACGTCCTGCATTTCCATCTTATCCATTCAAGCCCTTTCCTTTTCATCTTACCGTGGCCCTTTTCCATCTTAGACAACCAATCAGCCCTTTCCTTCTGCATTTTCCATCTGACAGCCAACGTGTGGCCCTTTTCCACCGTGGCCCTTTTGGGATCTTAAGACAGCCAATAAGTCACGCGCCCTTTCCATTTTCTGCTCTTTGACAGCGAATTAATTTTATAATAATTTGTGAATTATTGTGGGGGGATAAGCCGCCGCCTTTTCAATCTTGGTCTTTGGAACTGTATAGCGATTTGGGAATTTAGTCCGCGTCCCATCCTTCGAATTATTTTATAATATATTTGTGAATTATTTTGGGGGGGAATTAAAGCCGCCGTTAGCTCTATTAATAAGAATATACATTTTAGGGTTAATCATTTATCCGGGTTTTTTTAATAAACTATTACAGATTCCTCATTTGGTAACATAAGCTATTAATAAGTTTTATTTACTGGAGTTAACATTTAGTTTTTTTAATAAACTATTACATGTTGTAGGTAACTAGGTGTTGTTTTATGTTGCTAGCTATCAGAGAATCAAAAGATTGATATTGTTATAAGTTAATTTAGGTATTTTCGACGTATACCAAAAGATTGATATTGTTATAAGTTAATTAGTGGTACAATACCGTTAGGTTTATGTATTCCTTTTAACAGCCAAAATGAATGAGTTTTGTGTTGGTTTTATTCAGGGTGGTATTCCCTTTTAACAGCCCAAAATGAATGAGTTTTGTGTGTATTCAAAAGGTTTATTCAATTTTACACCAAAAGTTTTGTGTGGTTATGAGTTTTGTGTGGTTGCTGTGTGTATTCCCTTTTTTTCACCCAAAATGAATAAGTTTTGTGTTGTATTCAGGTGTTTATTCCCATTTTTACACCCAAAATGAATGAGTTTTGTGTTGTTTGGTATTACACCTGTTATTCAGGTGATGTAGACAGGAGAATTTGTGTTTTCCAACTTTAAACTTCATATGATTTTCTTGACTAAATGGATGTATATATGCTATATGCATTAATATATTATACCCACACATTTTTTTATTATAACACTCAGGTGAAGGGTGTAGAATTTGCTGATTTACAAATGCTATCTATATACAGGATGTGTTTAGTTTATGTGAGTTTTAAAAACCCACCCTTGTTGATTGGTTATTCCCTGAATTAGTAGATTTAATTTAATAGTTACAGATTTAAATTTATAGTTAAAATCTCGTAAATGGAAGATGGAAATATTTCCTGTTAGAAAAATATTTTTTTTCGTAACCACGAGGTCTCTGAAAAAAGGTGGTGCTTCTTGAGTAGGGCCCTTGATGCATTTACCACAAAACGCAGCCCGATTTCCCTTAAAAATCTCAAGAGGTTAGGTTTTCTGAATTTCTTGGTCAGTTGTTGTGGCTTGAGGTTTTCCCATCTTTCGATATCTCAGATGGTAGAGCAGAGCACTGTGGATGAAGTGTTGGCTATCCTTAGATCGCTGGTTCGATTCAGGCTCGAAGGAGATTTGTTTTAACTTTGGCATTCACGTTTCCATTTTCTTCGGACTTCGTATCGCCAGATAAAAAGAGACCGTTCATATTAGACATTTCACGCCAATAAGAGATCACCTGACCCCGACGTGATTTGAACACGCAACCTTCTGATCTGGAGTCAGACGCGCTACCGTTGCGCCACGAGGTCTCAAAGGCAAGGTGGTGCTTCCTGTGTAGAGGCCTTGATGCATTTACCACAAAATGCAGCGTGATTTCCCTCAAAAATCCCAAGAGGTCAGGCTTTCTAAATTTCTTTGTGTGTTCTTGTGGTTTCCAATCCTTCGATAGCTCAGTTGGTAGAGCGGAGGACTGTAGATGAGGTCGCTGGTTAGGTCGCTGGTTGGCTTTCTTGGCGTGTTGTTTTTTGTAGTTTATCCTTAGGTCGCTGGTTCAATTCCGGCTCGAAGGAGATTGGTTTTAAATTTGGCATTCACGTTTCCATTTTCTTCGGACTTCGTATCGCCAGATAAAAAGAGACCGTAGATCAAAATCCAAATATATCCTGTTACGAATTTTTTTTTTTTTCGTAACCACGAGGTCTCTGAAAAAACGGTGGTGCTTCTTGAGTAGGGCCCTTGATGCATTTAACAAAAAACGCAGCCCGATTTCCCTTAAAAATCTCAAGAGGTTAGGTTTTCTGAATTTCTTGGTTAGTTGTTGTGGCTTGAGGTTTTCCCATCTTTCGATATCTCAGCTGGTAGAGCAGAGCACTGTGGATGAAGTGTTTGCTATCCTTAGATCGCTAGTTTGATTCAGGCTCGAAGGAGATTTGTTTTAACTTTGGCATTCACGTTTCCATTTTCTTCGGACTTCGTATCCCCAGATAAAAATAGACTGTTCATATTAGACATTTCACGCCAATAAGACACCACCTGACCCCGACGTGATTTGAACACGCAACCTTCTGATCTGGTGTCAGACGCGCTACCATTGCCCCATGAGGTCTCAAAAGGAAAGGTGGTGCTTCCTGTGTAGAGGCCTTGATGCATTTACCACAAAATGCAGCATGATTTCCCTCAAAAATCCCAAGAGGTCAGGCTTTCTAAATTTCTTTGTGTGTTCTTGTGGTTTCCAATCCTTCGATAGCTCAGTTGGTAGAGCGGAGGACTGTAGATGATATGTTGGCTATTCTTAGGTCGTTGGTTCAATTCCGGCTCGAAGGAGATTGGTTTTAAATTTGGCATTCACGTTTTAATTTTCTTCGGACTTCGTATCGCCAGATAAAAAGAGACCGTAGATCAAAATCCAAATATATCCTGTTACGAATTTTTTTTTTCGTAACCACGAGGTCTCTGAAAAAACGGTGGTGCTTCTTGAGTAGGGCCCTTGATGCATTTAACAAAAAACGCAGACCGATTTCCCTTAAAAATCTCAAGAGGTTAGGTTTTCTGAATTTCTTGGTTAGTTGTTGTGGCTTGAGGTTTTCCCATCTTTCGATATCTCAGCTGGTAGAGCAGAGCACTGTGGATGAAGTGTTGGCTATCCTTAGATCGCTAGTTTGATTCAGGCTCGAAGGAGATTTGTTTTAACTTTGGCATTCACGTTTCCATTTTCTTCGGACTTCGTATCGCCAGATAAAAATAGACCGTTTCATATTAGACATTTCACGCCAATAAGACACCACCTGACCCCGACGTGATTTGAACACGCAACCTTCTGATCTGGAGTCAGACGCGCTAGGTGGTGCTTCCGTTGCGCCACGAGGTCTCAAAAGGGCTTTCTAAAAGGTGGTGCTTCCAGTTGGTTAGGCGGGAGGTGTAGAGGCCTTGATGCGAAGGAGATTGGTTTTAAATTTATAAAAAGAGAGACGTTCATATTAGACATTTCACACAAAATGCGCCACCGAGGTCTCAAAAGGGAAAGGTGGTGCTTCCTGTGTAGAGGCCTTGTGCAGCGTAATTTCCCTCAAAAATCCCAAGAGGTCAGGCTTTCTAAATTTCTTTGTGCCCTTTCCATTTTCTGCATCTTTCTTGTGGTTTCCAATCCTTCGATAGCTCAGATTTGGTATCCGGGTAAGCGGAGGACTGTAGATGATATGTTGGCTATCCTATGAATGAATTATTGGTCGACAGAGCTAGGCGTAGGGTTCAATCTGACATTGTATTCCCTTTTAACAGCCAAAATGAATTGAGTGTTGTATTGGTTTTAAATTTTGGCATTCACGTTTTCCATTTTCTTCGGACTTCATATGATTGTACTAAATGTCATATTTGTATGACCAGCATTATTATATTATGTAAAGAGACCGTAGATCAAAATCCAAATATATCCTGTTACGAAATAATTTTTTTTTTTCGTAACCACGAGGTCTCTGAAAAAAAGGTGGTGCTTCTTGAGTAGGGCCCTTGATGCATTTAACAAAAAACGCAGCCCGATTTCCCTTAAAAATCTCAAGAGGTTAGGTTTTCTGAATTTCTTGGTTAGTTGTTGTGGCTTGAGGTTTTCCCATCTTTCGATATCTCAGCTGGAAGAGCAGAGCACTGTGGATGAAGTGTTTGCTATCCTTGGATCGCTAGTTTGATTCAGGCTCGAAGGAGATTTGTTTTAACTTTGGCATTCACTTTTCCATTTTCTTCGGACTTCGTATCCCCAGATAAAAATAGACTGTTCATATTAGACATCTCACGTCAATAAGACACCACCTGACCCCGACGTGATTTGAACACGCAACCTTCTGATCTGGAGTCAGACGTGCTACCGTTGCGCCACGAGGTCTCAAAAGGAAAGGTGGTGGTGCTTAGTTGGTCGGAGGACTGTAGATGATATGTGTAGAGGCCGAAGGAGATTTGTTATTAAATTGATGTTTCCATTTTCTTCATTTACCACAAAATGCATTTTTTTTCGTGCGTGAGGTGGTGCTTCTTTCCCTAAAAAAACCCAAGAGGTCAGGCTTTCTAAATTTCTTTGTGTGTTCTTGTGGTTTCCAATCCTTCGATAGCTCAGTTGGTAGAGCGGAGGACTGTAGATGATATGTTGGCTATCCTTAGGTCGCTGGTTCAATTCCGGCTCGAAGGAGATTGGTTTTAACTTTGGCATTCACGTTTCCATTTTCTTCGGACTTCGTATCCCCAGATAAAAATAGACCGTTCATATTAGACATTTCACGCCAATAAGACACCACCTGACCCCGACGTGATTTGAACACGCAACCTTCTGATCTGGAGTCAGACGCGCTACCGTTGCGCCACGAGGTCTCTAAAGGAAAGGTGGTGCTTCCTGTGTAGAGGCCTTGATGCATTTACCACAAAATGCATGCAGCATGATTTCCTTCAAAAATCCCAAGAGAGGTCAGGCTTCTCAAAAATTCTTTGTGTGGTTCTTGTGGATTTCCATTCTTCGATAGCTATCATTTCTTGTGTTGGTAGAGGAGGACTTCTGGATGATGGGTTTCTATCTTCGATAGCTAGGTTGCTGAGTTTGAGCTCCTCGCTGTAAGGAGATTATGTTGGCTATCCTTATTTGCTGGTTCAATTATGCCTCGAAGGAGATTCATTTTTTAAATTTGGGACTTCGTATCGCCAGATCATTTTCTTCGGAAAATAGCGTAGATAAATCAAAGATCCAGTAATCAAAATCCAAATATATCCTGTTACGACGAATTTTATTTTTTTCGTAACCACGAGGTCTCTGAAACTGATAAAAAACGGTGGTGCTTCTTGAGTAGGGCCCTTGATGCATTTAACAAAAAACGCAGCCCGATTTTCCCAAAAATCTCAAGAGTTAGGTTTTCTGAATTTCTTGGTTAGTTGTTGTGGCTCTGAGGTTTTCCCATCTTTCGATATCTCAGCTGGAAGAGCAGAGCACTGTGGATGAAGTTGTGTTGTATTGTGGTTAGATCGCTCCATTTTCGATATCTTCAGGCTCGAAGGAGCTTTGCACTGTTGTACTTTGGTGTTCACTTATCTTAGATCCATTTTGATTCGGACTTCGTATCCCCAGATAAATGAATGATTTGTTTGAACGTTGGCATTCACTTTTCCTTTTTTCTTCGGACTTCGTTTCACCCAAAAGAATAGACTGTTCATTTTGACATCTCCACCTGTCAATAAGACCTTGGACCTGATTTGAACACCAACGTGATTTGAACACTAAAACCTTAATCTGATCTGGTAGTCAGACGTGCTACCGTTGTTATACCTGCGAGGTCTCAAAGGAAAGGTGGTGCTTCCTGTGTAATGGCCAGGCCTTTGCTGCATTTACCACTTAAATGCAGCGTGATTTCCCTAAAAAATCCCAAGAGGTCAGGCTTTCTAAATTTCTTTGTGTTGTTCTTGTGGCATTTCCAATCCATTCGATAGCTCAGTGTGGTAGAGCGGAGGACTGTGGATGATTGTGTTGGCTATCCTTAGGTCGCTGGTTCAATTCCGGCTCGAAGGAGATTGGTTTTAAATTTGGCATTCACGTTTCCATTTTCCGGTACTTCGTATCCGCCAGAGATTGGTTTTTAATTTGGCATAGACGTTCATTAGATTCTTCGGGATTCGTCACGCCAATCCCCAGATAACAACATAGACCTGACCCCGACGTGTCATATTGAACACACAACCTTCTGATTCACTGGAGTCAAACGCGCTACCGTTACCAGACACCACCTGACCCCGTCAGTGATTTGAACACAAAAGGTGGTGCTTCCTGTTTGGAGAAACCGCTACCGTTGCACCCGCAGGTTACCTACAACGAATGCAGGTGGTGCTTCCTGTGTAGAGGGCCTGATGTCATTTTCTCAAAAATCCAAGATGTCAGGCTTCCCTCAAAATCCAAGATGGTCAGGCTTTCTAAATTCTTTGTGTGTTTTGTGGTTTCCAATCCTTCGATAGCTAAGTTGGTTAGAGCGGCGGAGACTGTAGATGTAATCCTTCTATCCTCAGTTTAGAGGCGGAGGAGGTTAGATGTTATCCGGCTCGAAGGAGATTGGTTTTATCCTTAGGTTGCTGGTTCAATTTGGCTTTCGAAGGAGACGTTTTCATAAATTTCTTCACGTTTTCTTTGTATCGCCTTCGTATCGCCAGATAAAAAGAGACCGTAGATCAAAATCCAAAATCCAGATATATCCCGTTACGAAAAATGTTTTTTCGTAACCACACGTCTCTGAAAAAACGGTGGTACTCTGAAAAAACGGTGGGTCTTGAGTAGGGCCCTTGATGCATTTAACAAAAAACGCAGCCCGATTTCCCTTAAAATCTCAAGAGGGTTAGGTTTTCTGAATTTCTTGGTTAGTTGTTGTGGCTTGAGGTTGGCTCCATGAGAGGTTTCGATATCTCATCTTTCGTAGAGCTAGTAGAGCAGAGCACTGTGGATGAAGTGTTTGCTATCCTTAGATCGCTAGTTTGATTCAGGCTCGAAGGAGATTTGTTTTAACATTTGGCATTCACTTTTCCATTTTCTTCGGACTTCGTATCCCCAGATAAAAATAGAGACATATTGACATTTCACGCCAATAAGACACCACCTGTAGACGATTTCACGCCAGATTAAGACACCACCTGACCCCGACGTGATTTGAACACGCAACCTTCTGATCTGGAGTCAGACGCGCGATACCGTTGCGCCACGTTGCAGCCCGAGGTCTCAAAAGGAAAGGTGGTGCTTCCTGTGTAGAGGCCTTGATGCATTTACCCAACAAAATGCAGCGTGATATCCCTCAAAATCCCAAGATGTCAGGCTTTCTAAATTCTTAAATTTTTTGTGGTTTCCAATCCTTGGTTTCCAATCCTTCGATAGCTCAGTTGGTAGAGCGGAGGACTGTAGATGATATGTTGGCTATCCTTAGGTCGCTGGTTCAATTCCGGCTCGAAGGAGATTGGTTTTAAATTTGGCATTCACGTTTTCATTTTCTTCGGACTTCGTATCGCCAGATAAAAAGAGACCGTAGATCAAAATCCAAATATATCCTGTTACGAATTTTTTTTTTCTTCCGTAACCACGAGGTCTCTGAAAAAACGGTGGTGCTTCTTGAGTAGGGCCCTTGATGCATTTAACAAAAAACGCAGCCCGATTTCCCTTAAAAATCAAGAGGTTAGGTTTTCTGAATTTCTTGGTTAGTTGTTGTGGCTTGAGGTTTTCCCATCTTTCGATATCTCAGCTGGTAGAGCAGAGCACTGTGGATGAAGTGTTTGCTATCCTTAGATCGCTAGTTTGATTCAGGCTCGAAGGAGATTTGTTTTAACTTTGGCATTCACGTTTCCATTTTCTTCGGACTTATCCCCAGATAAAAATAGACCGTTCATATTAGACATTTCACGCCAATAAGACACCACCTGACCCCGACGTGATTTGAACACGCAACCTTCTGATCTGGAGTCAGACGCGCTACCGTTGCGCCACGAGGTCTCAAAAGGAAAGGTGGTGCTTCCTGTGTAGAGGCCTTGATGCATTTACCACAAAATGCAGCGTGATTTCCCTCAAAAATCCCAAGAGGTCAGGCTTTCTAAATTTCTTTGTGTGTTCTTGTGGTTTCCAATCCTTCGATAGCTCAGTGTGGATCTGCCGCCGGCCCATGTGTCCACAGACACTTGTCTTTCTCTCTTACAATCTCCTCCGGCACCTCTTGTTTCACTTTCGCCTGTGCCCCAAATCCATCTCGTGAGTGAATGCTCAGATCCTGCGTCAAGTTCGTCACTTTTGACACCAGTTGTAGCGTTTCGCTACTAATAAAACCAGGCGTTCTCAGTTGCTCTGTAACTTTATTAAAGTACTGAAGGGGGTTACTGTTATGGCCGTAACCCACGTCGTACACAGGGAAAAACAAAGAAGAATAGCACTCATTGCTCTGCGCTCTCCCTCTCTAGACCGGGTGTGTCTCACTCGTCCTTCAAAGTGAAGCTGCAGGCTCTTTGATCGCCCCCTGGTGGCTGGCTGCGGTACAGGTCATAAACCCCGCCCTCTCCATGTAAACGAATGGGACTTCAGTCAAAATAAAAATGTATTACACTTCCAATACAATTTTCCGAAATATGATTTTGGTCATTTAAGGTAGTTGTTATCACGCTGATATATGTTCAATTGTTCATTTTTGTGATAAGTTTGATTTTAGCTAGTAATTAATGCTATAAAAAACAGGGCGTGTTGTTATGGCTGATTGGGTCTGCGGGAGTTTGGGCGGGAGTTTGATTCCAAACGAATCTCTACTGCAAAGACTCTGGCTCCAAACGAATCTCTACTGTGCAGACTCTGGCTCCAAACTAATCACTCCTGCGCAGACTCTGGCTCCAAATTAATTTCTACTGTGCAGACTCTGGGTCCAAACTAATCACTCCTGCGTAGACTCTGGATCCAAACGAATCTCTACTGCGCAGACTCTGGCTCCAAATGAATCTCTACTGCGCAGATTCCGGCTCCAAATTAATCTCTACTGCACAGATTCCGGCTCCAAACGAATCTCTATTGCGCAGAATCTGGCTCGAAACGAATCTCTACTGCGCAGATTCTGGCTCCAAACGAATCTCTACTGTGCAGACTCTGGCTCAAAACGAATCTCTACTGCTCAGACTCTGGCTCCAAATGAATCTCTATTGCACAGAATCGGGCTCCAAACAAACATCTACTGCACAGATTTTGGTTCCAATCGAACCTCTACTGCACAGACTCTGGCTCCAAACGAATCTCTACTGCACAGACTCGGGCTTCAAACTAATCACTACTGCGCATACTCTGGCTCCAAACGAACCTCTACTGTGCAGACTCTGGCTCCAAACGAATCTCTACTGCGCAGACTCTGGCTCTAAACGAATCTCTACTGCGCAGACTCTGGCTCCAGACGAACCTCTACTGCTCAGACTTTGGCTCCAAATGAACCTCTACTGCGCAGACTCTGGCTCCAAACGAACCTCTACTGCGCAGACTCTGGCTCCAAACGAATCTCTACTGTGCAGACTCTGGCTCCAAACGAACCTCTATTGCGCAGACTCTGGCTCCAAACTAATTTCTACAGCGCAGATTCCGGCTCCAAATTAATCTCTACTGCACAGATTCCGGCTCCAAACGAATCTCTATTGCGCAGACTCTGGCTCAAAACGAATCTCTACTGCGCAGATTCTGGCTCCAAACGAATCTCTACTGTGCAGACTCTGGCTCAAAACTAATCTCTACTGCGCAGACTCTGGCTCCAAACAAACCTCTACTGCACAGATTCTGGTTCCAATCGAACCTCTACTGCACAGACTCTGGCTCCAAACGAATCTCTACTGCACAGACTCGGGCTTCAAACTAATCACTACTGCACAGACTCTGGCTCCAAACGAACCTCTACTGCGCAGACTCTGGCTCCAAACGAACCTCTACTGCGCAGACTCTGGCTCCAAACGAACCTCTACTGTGCAGACTCTGGCTCCAAACGAACCTCTACTGCGCAGACTCTGGCTCCAAACGAACCTCTACTGTGCAGACTCTGGCTCCAAATGAATCTCTACTGCGCAGACTCTGGCTCCAAACGAACCTCTATTGCGCAGACTCTGGCTCCAAACAAATTTCTACTGCGCAGACTCTGGCTCCAAACGAACATCTACTGCGCAGACTCGGGTATTCGCTTCACAGGCATGGTCAGCTGGTCGCTGACGCATGTTCTGAATTGAATCTCCGTCAAGCCAATTATTTATCATCTATTTTCTATCTTAAATTCCGATTTTATACACAATAATTTTTGTTTCTATAACGTGTGAATATATCCCCGATCGCATTCTGCAACGAGAATAATCAGAGCGGCTTGTTATCGCAAGTTTTATTTTGATTTCCTGAGTCCGCTATTAGCTTATAGCCCGTTAGCAAAGCCAGCGCGGGTGCCGCTAACATAGCTAATACCCTTTTCACACACACACATTTACCATTGTTTCACTGTTACTTGCTTTAATGGCGGATTTGTGTCTATCTTTGAGTGTCATCTAAATATTCCCTTACAGTTTAATAGTAATGACTTTATAAATTTATTTACTGATAAAATAGATAATATCAGAAATACAATAACAAATGTAGATTCTACAGCGTCTAGTACTTCAGCTTCATTCATCGCACCCAAAGAAAAACTTCATTGCTTTACAACTATAGGACAGGATGAGCTAAATAAACTTATAACTGCATCTTTAAACCAACAACATGTTTATTAGATCCTGTACCCACTAAACTATTGAAAGAGTTGTTACCTGTAGCAGAAGAACCGCTTCTCAATATTATTAACTCCTCGTTATCTTTAGGTCACGTCCCAAAACCATTTAAGCTGGCGGTTATTAAACCTCTTATTAAGAAACCAAAATTAGATCCTTGTGAACTGGCAAATTACAGACCCATTTCAAATCTTCAGTTTGTCAAAAATATTAGAAAAAGTAGTGTCTGCTCAATTCTGCTCCTTTTTGCTAAACAATGATATCTATGAAGAATTTCAGTCAGGTTTTAGGCCCCATCATAGCACAGAAACTGCACTTGTTAAAATTACAAATGACTTACTTCTTGCGTGAGACAAAGGCTGCATCTCGTTGCTAGTTTTACTTGATCTTAGTGCTGCGTTCGACACTATAGATCATGACATACTGATAGATCGATTACAAAACTATACAGGTATTCAAGGGCAGGCTCTAAGATGGTTTAGATCCTACCTGTCATTCGATCGCTACCACTTTGTTTATTTAAATGGGAGTCATCTCAATTATCACCAGTAAAGTATGGAGTACCACAAGGATCTGTCCTAGGTCCTCTATTATTTTCATTATATATGTTGCCCTTGGTAATATTATTAGAAAAATACGGGATTAGTTTCCATTGTTATGCTGATGACACTCAACTATATATATCAACAAAACCAGATGAAACTTCTAAACTATCTAAGCTAACGGAGTGTGTGTGTTAAAAAATATAAAAGATTGGATGACAATAATTTTCTCCTATTAAATTCAGATAAGACAGAGATATTACTTATTGGACCTAAAAACAGTACACAGAATCTCTTGGATTACAATTTGCAACTAGACAGATGTAATGTTACTTCCTCTACAGTCAAAAATCTGGGTGTTATATTAGACAGCAACCTATCTTTTGAAAATCATATTTCCAATGTTACAAAAACAGCATTCTTCCATCTTAGAAACATTGCCAAGCTACGGAACATATTAACTGTTTCTGATGCAGAAAAGTTAGTTCATGCATTCATGACCTCTAGACTGGACTATTGTAATGCACTGTTAGGTGCTTGTCCTGCATCTTCAATAAACAAGCTACAGATAGTACAAAATGCTGCGGCTAGAGTCCTTACCAGGTCAAGAAAATATGATCATATTACTCCAATTTTACAGTCTCTGCACTGGCTACCTATTAAGTTTCGTATCAGTTACAAAATATTATTACTTGCCTATGAGGCCCTAAATGATTTAGCTCCTGCTTACCTAACTAATCTTCTATCACGCTACAATCCAACCCGCTCCCTAAGGTCACAAAACTCTGGACTCTTGGTAGTACCTAGGATAGCAAAGTCCACTAAAGGAGGTAGAACTTTTTCATATTTGGCTCCTAAACTCTGGAATAGCCTTCCTGATAACGTTCGGGGTTCAGACACACTCTCTCTGTTTAAATCTAGATTAAAGACACATCTCTTTAGCCAAGCGTTCGTATAATGCATCTCACAATCTTGTACTGCCAGTCTATCTGAACAAATGCACATTATTATGCTTTAGCTTGGGTTATACTGATAATTTCATCCAGGGTTATTCCCGGATGGAACAACTGCTACGCTAATTGTCTTATTGTTTCTATGTTTCTGCCACGGGATTAACATCCCATGGTAGCTAGAAATTACACAAGCTTCAGTCTGGATCCAACCCTTAAACGATCTGAGATGACCGAACACCTGAGAAGAGACGATGACAACCCCTCAGAGGACCTCAGAGGAAGCCAACCATCAGCGATTATACTGATAGTCGGGGAATCTTCATTTCCAGCAAAATCATCGACTTGATTGCACAGATATTATCATTTATCATTTAATTTATAATTTATGCATTTAGCAGACGCTTTTATCCAAAGCGACTTACAGTGCATTCAGGTTACACATTTTTTGTCAGTACTTTATACAGTACTATATTATTTAAACTGAACTGAGCTGGACAATGCCATTACTAAATTCAATAATGATATGCATTCAGCTGAAAATTGAGTGTTAAATCCTGTCATTTTACATTATTGACAAAATTTGCCTATTTTGATATTGTGCAATGCTTTGTTACAATTTGTATTGTTAAAAGCGCTATATAAATAAAGGTGACTTGACTTTTCTATAGTGGAAGGAAGCGGAGATGTCTAGACTAACTCTGAACTCTCTCTAGCCCGTCCTTCCCCGAGCGCCGTAGTATCCCCGCTCCTTAAAGTGAACAGAGATTAACAGCTATAACCAGTTATTGCTAAAATAAACATTGCTATTTGTATTGGCTGCCGTGCCAAATCATGCACCTGCTTGCTTTTCTGTTTGATTTAAGTGTTTTTGTGAACGTATATGCTTTAATAACCAATAATTGTAACATTTTACAATAAGGTTCCATTAGTTATTTTTGTAAAGTGTTACCCAAATAATGTATTTTGAGCGTTCACTTGAAACTAAACTTCTATTATTTTTTTTAGAAAACGCTACCGGTTACTATGGTAACCTCGGTTCCCTGAGAGCGGGAACGAGACATCACGGAGATTTCTCCATTATGGGAACTCCTTCCCTTCAACCTTTCCTGAAGTCCTATTGGCTCACGCCAGTCAAATGACTGGCCAATTGTCGCGAAGCATGCAAATATGACGAGCTCGAGACAGTATAAATGCGATGCTCGCGACAATTATATCAGAATCGGATACTGAACACCGTAGGCTGGGCTAGCAGCGAACACGGCGACTACCGTGATGTCTCGTTCCCGCTCTCAGGGAACCGAGGTTACCATAGTAACCGGTAGCGTTCCCTTTCGAGCTGTCACGAGACATCACGGAGATTTCTCCGTTATGGGAACGATATTAAATCCCGCCGTGAGAGAGGCTATGAAGCCTAACCCCGAACACAGCAGATAAAATACGCACAAGCATACTTCCCAATAGTGACGCTGTAGGCAAGCTCACTGCTGATAGGTGGCTGTAAGCCAATAAGCGTCCAACCCAAAGGTATACAATTTGCATATTTGTACAGTTTTAACGCCGGCTGCGCTGAAAAACAGGGCAAACTTGCACAACAACATTAAAAGGAACTGCACGGGGATTACCGTGTAGCAGCAACCTAGCATGATAAAGGTATCACTAGAAATCAACGAATACAGGAATCTGCACTGAGTAAGGGCAGAGCAACCGTAAGTAAGAGGGTAAGCAGAGTAAAAACTTACTGTGCGAGGCAGCGGCACACACATAACAATGTAGAAACATGCATCAGCCACTCACCGACAGCACCTGGGAGGCAAAGGACTGAACGTCCAGCCTGTAAAACCTGGCGAAAGTATTCTGTGAGGACCAGCCTGCTGCAACGCATATATCTTGAATAGACATACCTCTCGACCAAGCCCACGAGGAAGCAATAGCCCTTGTTGAATGTCCTCTAATGTGTAAAGGACACTCCAACCCTTGGCTCGTATAAGCAGCCGTAATAGCGTCTACGATCCAGTGGGAAATCCTCTGTTTTGAAACGGCTCTGCCTTTCGCACAACCACCGTAGCATACGAATAGCTGGTCAGATTGTCGAAAGCTGGCCGAACGGTCGATGTAAATCCTCAAGGCCCTGACAGGGCACACCGAAGTCTGAGCGTCTGCTTCACGCGAGGCTGTTGACTCGGAAGACAGGGCAGACAGAGATACGGTCTGCGTCTTGAAGGGGGTAGAAAGTGATTTAGGCACGTATCCCATTCTCGGACGGAGAGTGACACTGCAGTCACCGGGTCCGAAGCGAATACAGTCACTGTCCACAGAAAACGCGTGCAAATCCCCTATGCGCTTAGCTGACGCGAGTGCGAGAAGGAGTGTAGTTTTAAGAGACAGCTCCTTCAAACCCACGGATGTTAAAGGCTCAAAAGGTGGCTGAGAAAGAGCTCTTAATACCACCTCTAGGTCCCAAGGCGGAACTGACGGTGGCCTCGGAGGATGTAGCCTTCTCGCTCCCTTAAGAAAACTCACCACCATGGGGTCTCTGCCGATCGACTGGCCGCCTTGCGGGGAACGGAACGCGGCAATGGCTGCTACATAGACTTTCAGTGTCGAGGGTAACGATCCACTATCCAGCCTGTATTGCAGGAAACTCAGAACATTCAACACGGTGCAAGTAACCGGGTCGATATGAGCCTGATGGCACCATTTTACAAACACCCCCCATTTTGAGGCATACAAACGCCTTGTAGAGGGTGCTCGCGCTTCCGTGAGTGTGTCGATCACACGAGACTGCAATGCATCTATCTCCCCTGACAACCCTGGAGCATCCACACATGAAGGTTCCATAGTTCCGGGTTCGGGTGCCACACCGAGCCGTCCACCTGAGATAGCATATCCCTCCTGACCGGAATCGGCCAGGGAGGGGTTATCAACAGCTCTGTCAGGTCCGGAAACCAAGGCTGGTTCGGCCAGTTCGGGGCTATGAGTATCACAGATGCCCGCTCCTCCCTGATCTTGCATAACACCAGAGGCAATATTTTGATCGGAGGAAACGCATAAAGTCTGGCTGCCGGCCAGTGCGCTGTGAGCGCGTCCCCTTCCAACGGGGAGTGGGACAGGGAGAAGAACAACGGGCAATGTGCATTCTCGCTCGTAGCGAATAAATCCACCTCCGCTTCCCCGTAGAGGTTCCAAATCATCTGAACCGACTCGGGGTGTAATCTCCATTCCCCTTGAGGAATTCTCCTCCTCGAAAGCATGTCCGCCCCGCGATTCAAGAGACCGGGGATGTGCGTTGCTCTGATGGATAGAAGGCGAGAATCCGCCCATAGCAGTAAAATCGTTGCCTGCTCGCACAGAGCCTTGGAACGAATGCCGCCCTGGCGATTTATGTACGAGACTACAGACGTGTTGTCGGTGCGAATCAGTACATGTTGCCGTTCCAGTTGTGTTTGAAACTCCTTCAGAGCTAAAAAGACTGCTTCTAATTCCAAGCGGTTTATGTGCCACCGGATCTGGGGCTCCGACAACCGCCCCGAAGCTGGCATTCCCTCGCACACCGCTCCCCAGCCGAGCGTCGATGCGTCTGTTGTGACCACCACGCGTGAAGTCCCCAACCCCAGGGGGACTCCCCGGCTGAAGAGATCCGGGTTGAGCCACGGAGCTAGAGCTTCGATGCAGCCGCCGGTGACCGCGATACTCAAACGTCCCGAGGTCCATGCCGTCCAAGGGACTCGAGTTTTCAGCCACAGCTGCAGAGGTCGCATGTGTAATAAGCCCAGATGACATACTGCCGAAGCTGATGCCATGAGTCCCAGCAATCTCTGAAATTTTTTCAGATGAACAGATCTGCCTTCTCTGAAATGGCGCAGGTAAGACAAAATGGCCGCCACGCGCTCTCGCGAGAGGCGGGCTCTCATTTCCAGGGAGTCCATGCAAACTCCCAGATACATGATGGACTGACTCGGGGCGAGAATGCTCTTTCGCCTGTTTACACATAGCCCTAGGGACTCCAAGTGAATAAGCAGTGAGTCTATATGGCTGAGTAGCGTGTCCCGGGACTGAGCTAAAATCAGCCAGTCGTCCAGATAATTGAGGATGCGCATCCCGCTCGCCCTGAGGGGGGAAAGTGCTGCATCCACGCACTTTGAAAATGTGCGCGGGGCCAGAGCCAGCCCGAACGGGAGAACAGAGTATTGGTACGCAGTGTTCTCGAAAGCAAACCTCAGAAACCGTCTGTGATGCGGTGCTATCTGAATGTGAAAATACGCGTCCTTCAAATCCACGGACGCAAACCAGTCCCCGGGGCGAATCTGCGCCAGGATCTGTTTCAGCGTTATCATCCTGAACGGACGCTCGCAAAGTGCTCTGTTGATTGGTCTGAGATCCAGAATTGGGCGAAGCCCCCCATCCCTCTTGGGCACCACGAAGTAGCGGCTGTAAAAACCGCTCTCCAACTCGTTTGGTGGGACTCGCTCTACTGCTCCTTTCTCGAGCAGACAGCCAATCTCTTGCCTCAGAGCCTGGGCATTTCGAGGCGATGTTAGAGACTGCACCACGCCATTGAAACGGGGTGGTCTGCGCCTGAATTGGAGAGTATATCCCCGCTCTATCACGCTGAGTAGCCAACGCGAGATTCCCGGAATAACCTTCCACGCGCTTATGAACTGACGTAGCGGCTTTAGCGGCTCGGTCGTTGGATGCGCGGCCATAACCTGTGTTGGATGCGGACCTGCACTGCTCTGAGGCGGGGCAAGGGGAGCCGCATTTATTGAGTGAGGAGGAGAAAGCTCTTTTTGTGAGAAAGTATGCATTTTTATTGAATGGACACCCAACACACACACATTTGAGCAGCTGAACTTTTGGCGCTTGGGAGCTGGGCTGCTCTCGCGCTCTCCTCCTTCCCTCCGATCGTCAGGAAGACGGCTTAGCAGCCGGGGGCGGGCGAGAGTCGCGTCGCGGGCTTCTCCGCTGACCTTGGCGCTTCCTACCGGAACCCCACACCTTCCTCCGGACATCTGGCTCCTGTCGAGGAGCAGTAGCAGTAGCCCCAGCCGGGGCAGGCCTGGGAAAATCTCTCCGCTGGGCAGAGCCATGCGCTGACGAAGATCTGGATCTTGCCGTCTGCTGCTGGGGGGCGCGTCTCGGCATCACGTGACTCATAGCTTTCGCGCGCTTTTGAGTCTCAGCGAATCGCTCGGTTATGGTCTCCACGGCATCACCGAAGAGGCCGGAGGGAGTTATAGGAGCGTTTAGGAGCACCTTACGGTCGGCATCCTTGAGGTCAGCTAAGTTTAGCCAGAGGTGCCTCTGAAGGACGACCATAAAGCCCATGGCCTTACCCACAGACTGGGCCGCTCGCTTCGTCGCCATCAGAGCGAAGTCCGTTGCCGCGCGCAGATCCTTCGTCGCCTCAGGAGTGAGGACTCCGCCCTCCGCCGTTTGCAGGAGTTTAGCCTGGAACACCTGCAGTACTGCCATGGCGTGCAACGCTGATGCCGCCTCGCCATCAGAGGCATACGCTTTATTAGCGAGATGGGCGGTGGTCCTGCACGGCTTCGAAGGAAGGCTGATGTCCGGGCCTAGGGACTTCGCTGCTGCAGGACACAGGTGTGCAGCAACGGTCTCCTCGACGGGGGGAGAGCGCACATAACCGTGGGCCTCCGCCCCATCCACGTGGGAGAACATGGCCTGCGTGTTAGAATGGACGCGCGCCGATTGGGGCGCAGACCACGTCTTCACTAGCTGTTCGTGAACATCGGGGAAGAAAGGCACCGATGTCCTCGAGTCAGCTTTGCGTGTGGACCTGAAGTACCACGAGTCGAGCTTACTCCTGACAGGCTCCTCCGGAGGATTCCAGGTAAGCTCCAACTCCTGCACAGCTTTAGATAGAACCCTCATGAGCTCCTCCTGGAGGCCTGAAGGCTCTGAGCTGCCTAGCTGCTCGGGCTCCGATCCCGCCCAATCCTCCTTCTCCGAGGCCGAGATGGACATGGCCTCGTCGCCCTCCTCGTGGCCAAAAGCTACGAATCCCTCGATATTGGAAGGGGGGCGGAAACAGTCCTCGGGGAAGGAAATCGGCGAATGCGGCGACCGTTGGGTTCGGCGACACGGCAAGACGGCGCTCCCGCCGCCAGGAGAGGCCGCGAACCACATCGCGGCGGGCCCGGAGCACGCGGACCGGCAGGTCCGCGCAATGTCCACAGTCGGACTCGTCCAGCGCCGCCTCGGCGTGGGCCAGGCCCAGGCAGGCGACGCAGTGGAGATGCTGATCCAGCGGTTCGATGGGTCCCGCGCAGATCTTACACACTGAAGCCATCACAAATTCAAGGTGAAGTAGAAGATTCTGATATAATTGTCGCGAGCATCGCATTTATACTGTCTCGAGCTCGTCATATTTGCATGCTTCGCGACAATTGGCCAGTCATTTGACTGGCGTGAGCCAATAGGACTTCAGGAAAGGTTGAAGGGAAGGAGTTCCCATAACGGAGAAATCTCTGTGATGTCTCGTGACAGCTCGAAAGGGAACTAGTGATTTTACTTGTCAAGTAAATGCATCTTGATTCAAGAATATTTAGATATTAATAACACTAGTGTAGCCAGAACTGTTTAAATGGGTGGGCCTACATAAAACTGGATGGGCCAAGTGTGTGTAGCATATAAAAACTGCATGTCAAATTGCCACAAAAAATACAGCACCAAGGTTCATTACACAGTACTTCTAAAGCATGCATTAGCATTAGTGTTCAAAACATAGGACATTTATTGAAATTAAAAGTTGTTTCTGTTAACATTTGCCTGAGCTGTATTTCTAGTGTTAGTTAATGCATTAACTAATGTTTTGCAACGATTGTATCGTAAAAAGCGCTATACATATAATCTTGAATGAACTAACATTAACTAAAGGATGTTTGTTAAAAATAATTACCTCAGTGTGAAACGGGGCTTCCTTGATTAATTCATAATCAAGCGTCTATGTCAGTTAACGCACACCGAGGACCGCAGAAATGTGCACAGCTGTAAATTACGCTGTTTGTTGTGGCCACAAGGATCTAGTTTCTTTCCACAAACGACGCATATTTTTAGCGGATCAAGCACCGTACCTATGCTAACATGATGCTTCAGGTTCAGAAGTTTCCAATCGATAAATCCAGCAACCGCAGGTGGTCTGGCAGATTTCATTTCTAGATGGTCCAGATTTTCCCAGATAGCACACGTACGTCTGCAAGATGTCTGTTAAAGATCTCTTGATCTGGAAAGCATCTGCTGTCTACAAACGTCTGGCAGACATCTTTCAGATGTCAGTTTTACATACATTCTAAATCATAAACATCTTAAAGACATCTAATAGACGTCTATATGACATCTAAAAGAAAATGTCCTATAGACGTATTGCAGACGAGCAAACACCCTAAAAAATACGTCTTGCATATGTAAATGCAGACATCCAATAGACATCTCTGAGATGTATGTGTGCTATCAGGGTTGTGTTATTGATTTATGTTTGCTTAACTCGGCTTTTTTCAAATTTAACGTCACAAACGCGCGCATTTTACTATTACGTCGTAAACATAACATTGTGGGTGGGACTAACAGAAACGGACAAATCAACATTTTGACAAGCGTGATGCACCTATAGAAAGAGGGAAAACTAAGAAACCAGATGTAATTGACCGTGAAAACAAGCGTTTGACTTTTTTTTTTATAAAAATATAAAGTTAAAGTTTATTATTAGCGTTTAATGAATTACATCCATTTGGAAAATTACCAACTTCTAATTGGGTTAGCTACGCGACTGATTTATACAAGTAAACAAGACACAAATATTAAGTAAAAAGAATAATAATAATATTTTTTTTTGCAGTGTAAGTAAATTATTTTTATGTAGGCCTAAAGGATTTTTTTACTATTTTACAGATTTTTTTTTTTACAAGGTAATATATATAAAAACATATATATTTTAATTTGTAATGAAAAGTTAGTCTCGCACATCCACAGAAAAATCACTTTGAAAAAATAAACTCGCATGTTGAAACTAATTAGGCTAAAAAATATATATATAGCAACGGGTTTCTTTAGGTTTGCTTAAATTAGATTTAAATAATTAAAACAGTAAATACATCGTGATAAAGAGAGGTTCTGGAACTGCAGCAGTCCGGTCGTACTATTATGTGAAAGGGGAAATTGCGTAACTCTGCTGGCCGCAGACCAGTTTCTCAGGTATGCTAGGTCTACCTTAGCCGGAACTTGAAAAACATCACATTTTCTAATCTCAAATACAATTATAATGCATAATAACAACATGACAGCAAGTCCCACAGTGTCCTAGCCGTTGTGATAATTCCCCCCGTTCCCAGCTCAGGTGGTTCCGTCGGGTCTGGAGCAGGAAGTGGGAAGCGGAAGACTGTGGCCAGGAACGCGGACGACTTTTCTCTTCATAACTATTATTATATTCTCTTTCAGCGTTATTCATTTAAACAACACGTGTATTAAAGCGGTCATCGAAGTACACCGTAAGTGTAAAGATGTGGTTTTAAACGGGCGTTTCAGAGGCGAGACCACCGAACACAAGCGTTTATGTATCCGCAAAGCGCATTTATTATAGTTTATATATGCTTGTTTGTTTACATTAGTGTCCACAGATCTAACATGTCTGTTTAAACTAATTAATCGTGTTCGTGTGCGTGTACACACACCAGACGTGTTCATTCACACACCACACAGTATTAAAGATACGTACTAACTAGATCCAACGCAACTGACGTATTTGTTTAGTGCCCTAGATAGGCGTCTTCCGAACTGACACCTAGATAGTGTGAATCTGGGACAGATTAACTGACACATATGTGACCCTACAGCACGAAACCAGCTATAAAGGTCACATTTTGGAAATTGAGATGTATACATCACATGAGAGCGTTACATTGATGTATGGTTTGGACAATAATGAGGGTGCATTGAGAAAATCACCTTTAAAGTTGTTCAAATTAAGTTCTTAGCAATGCATATTAATGGTAAACAATAAGTTTTGATATATTTACAGTACAAAATATCTTCACAGCACATGATCGTAATATCTAATGATTTTTGGCATGCAAGAATGCATTGTTGGCTATTGGTACACACAAGCTTTGCTCACGTAAGTGTACTTTAATGATGTGTTTGTGTTGGTCAGATGTGGAAGGCAGCCGCTGGTCAGTCCGTCTCTGTGTCCATGGATGACGGAGGAGATGATTGGGAGACCGACCCGGACTTTGAGGTCACAAACACTTCTCAAGACACGCTCATTCAAGTGTTTTAGATTAAAATGCATGCAGTGCAATATTAAGAGTTTTTAAAAATGCATAGTTAACTAATCTCAGTGTGTCCAGTGAATATTTGCACATGCAGATTTCAACTTTTATGTTTTATTATACCTGTTTCTGTGTTTTTTCTCCCCTTATGTGTCTGTTTATCCACTAAACCACAGAATGATGTATCGGAGAAGGAGCAGCGTTGGGGGGCCAAGACTGTGGCCGGCTCTGGTCATCAGGAACACATCAAGTTAGCCAGCTTACATCATATCAATTATTAAAAATTTTTTTTTCAAAATTGAAATCTTGGTTACACTTTACAATAAGGTTAACTATGAATGAACAACACTTCCACAACATTTATTAATCTTAGTTAATTTATAATGCATTATTACAATCACAAGATATGCACTAACATGAATATTCTTATTAACTAACATTAATAAATGCATTGTTAATATTAGTTAATGCATTAACCGAATCTATTATAACAATATAAGTCTTACTTTTTATTAATTTTAATACATCCTTGCAGGATAAAACTTTAATTTATTTAAAAATAAATTAATAAAAAGTACTGTTTTGAATAAATGCGGTTCTTATTAATATTTTATTCATCAAAGAATCCTGAAAAAATATCCCCGTTTCCATTAATAAATATATATTAAGCAGCACAATTAAATCAGCTTATTAATATGATTTCTGAAGGATCGTTTTACACCGAAGACTTGATTAATTATGTTACAGTATATTACAATATTTTTTTGTGTTTTTAATCAAATAAATTATTTATGAGCTGAATAAGCTTCATTAATAAACATTAAAGATCGTACTTTTGAACCGCAATGTGTATATTAAATATTAATGAAACAATTTTATTGATATTAGACCAGTTACAGATTGCATAAACTGCCTAGACTGGTCTTACAAGTTAGTCGTTTTTTATTTACGACTGATCACAATTTATTAAAAAAATTATCATAAAAAGTAGATTAGTCTAATTTGAATGGAAAATAAGACGTATAAACCCAAGTTGATCAGACTAGCTTTGAAAGGAACACTCGACTCATTTTACGACTCCCCAAGAGTTAAACGGTTGAGTTTTACTGTTTCTGAATCCATTCTGGTGGTAGCACTTTTAGCGTAGCTTAGCATAGATCATTGAATCAGATTAGAGCGTTAGCATCGCGTTCAAAAATGACTAAAAGACATTACATATATTTCCTATTTAAAGCTGGACTCTTATATAGTTACATCGTGTACTAAGACTGACTGAAAATGAAAAGTCATGATGTTCTTGGCCGAAATGGCTAGGAACTAGAGATGCACCGATAGCAGTTTTCTTGGCCGATTCCGATCTTTTTCTGTGTGTGATCTGCCGATAACAATTTTGCCGGTAACGCTTTTTTGCCGGTAACACTTTTTGCCGATAACGCTTTTTGCCAATACCGATTTTTGCCGGTAACACTTTTTGCCGATATTTTTGCCAATACCGTTTTTTGCCGATAACGCTTTTTGCCAATACCGATTTTTGCCGATAACGCTTTTTGCCAATACCGATTTTTGCCGATAACGCTTTTTGCCAATACCGATTTTTGCCGATAACGCTTTTTGCCGATA
Organism: Ptychobarbus kaznakovi; assembly: GCA_027422405.1. Lineage (NCBI taxonomy): Eukaryota > Metazoa > Chordata > Actinopteri > Cypriniformes > Cyprinidae > Ptychobarbus > Ptychobarbus kaznakovi. Next base: position 17,329,570 of record CM049809.1, read on the forward strand.
CCGATTTTTGCCGATAACGCTTTTTGCCGATACCGATTTTTGCCGATAACGCTTTTTGCCAATACCGATTTTTGCCGATAACGCTTTTTGCCGATACCGATTTTTGCCGATACCGATTTTTGCCGATAACGCTTTTTGCCAGTACCGATTTTTGGCGATACCGATTTTGCCGATAACGATTTTTTTGCCGATACCGATTTTGCTGATAACGCTTTTTGGCGATACCGATTTTGCCGATAACACTTTTTGGCGGTACCGATTTTTCCTGGTACCGATTTTTGCAGATTCCGATTTTTTGCGGTACCGATTTTTGCCGATACCGATTTTGCCGATAACGCTTTTTGCCCGATTTTGCCGATATGGCTAGGAACTATATTCTCATTCCGGCGTAATAATCAAGGAACTTTGCTGCCGTACCGCAACGATATCACGCAGCGCCTGAAATTAGTCCCTATAGCTATATCATAACTAGTTACTAGCTGGGGACTACTTTCTGTCAGTCTTAGTACACGATGTAACTATATAAGAGTCTAGCTTTAAATAGGAAAATTATGGAAACTCTTTGGACATTTTTGAGCACGATGCTAATGGTCTAATCAGATATTAGTGCTAGCGCCAGACCCGTAGATCGGCTGAATGGATTCAAAAACGGTAAAACTTAACTGAGTCTGATGGTGTGTTCCTTTAAGACACCGTCTTAACATAAAGACTCGGTTTATATAACTGCCCCCAGCTTTCTTCACGAACATGCTAATGATGATTTACAGTATATAATCCTCTGTGTGCTTCTCAGTATTCATACGCTGCGTGAGAGTGTGTCGTCTGAACACAGTGAGCTGAAGCAGAAGGAGCTGGAGCACATGCCCAAAGCGTCTCACGGTTATGGAGGAAAGTTTGGATTGCAGCAGGATCGCATGGATAAGGCAAGAGGCTTCGCTCTTATAATACACTTCGAGTCCGAGACCGTCGCTCACTTTCACAGTGATGTGCTCTTTATTACTATAGTCCACTTTAGACAGTCTACTATCAGTAAGCAACTATGTGTCAGCTAGTTGCTTAACCCTTTAGGCGCCAGGGTTTTTTGGAAAACATCTTGACATCAAGATTTCAAAAGCTTGTGGCTTGAAAGGAGTTAAAGATAGTTAAACATTCTGTAAATTAGAAAAATGTCGGGCATGACCAAAAGTTTATGTGGGGTGTAAATATACTCCTCTAATTTGCATATTATGACGTCATAATGGGGCGGGCCTCTTCATAATATTCAGGAAATAGTAGATATTGATGTTTGAACTTATTTGCATGTCTTTTTATCATCATTACAAATGATCAGGAAAAGAGGAAATAATAGTAAAACAGGAGAAAGTAGTAAATTATTACTGCCATAGTAAAATACATGATCAGGTATCTAGGTGACCGTTTATAGTTCTTGAGAGTATGGTAGCTCTTATTGCATGGCACAGCGCACAGACCTAACGTTACCCAACACTGACTGCACCTGTACTGTCTGCGGCACTTTGAGCGCGCACGATCAGAACAAACGACGCAACAGCTCTCTTATAGACACTAAGACCACGTCCACCCCTGCCCCCCCCATCCCCGTTGGGTAAAGGGCCGAAATGATCACTTGTTTGTGCTTTGTGAACACTCGCCATGCCCGGCGGCACCATTACGCTGCAGAGATGTACCGATCATTAGACGGCTGATCGTCATTTCCAAACCACAAATATTCCCCTTCATAGTCAGAACCGGCGAATAACATTTACAACACATCCTCACAGTACAACTTTTATTAGCCATTCGTTGATTTTCTCTCACAATTTATTCACACGCTATGAACTTGAAATACTTCCGCATCAATGCCACGATCGCTCACTTGCTCTGCTATTCCCTCAAACACTTTTGGTCTAGAATCGAAGTACTACATGTCTGCCATCTAGTGGTAGGGAGTACAAATGCGATATTACACCATATTAGAAACTACAGTCTATTTCATGAAGTATGACGTCTTGTCGCAATTTTGCGACTTTGGCGCATAGAGGGTTAATATCCTCTAACACTTTATTATGATGGGAACATCATATTGTTCCCCCCCAATTTTAAGTCGCTTTGGAGAAAAGCGTCTGCTGAATGACTAAATGTAAATGAATAAATGTAAACATACTGACTATGAGAAACTTTGCTAGTATGTGTCAACCTACCCTAAAGGTGCGTTCACACCAGACGCGAATGACGCGAATAAATCGCGTTATTCGCGCGAAGTAGCTTTCCTGTAGCTCAACTGGTAGAGCATGGCGCTAGCAACGCCAAGATCATGGGTTCGATTCCCAGGGAAAGGAAGAGCTGATAAAATGTAGAAACTGTAACTTGAATGCAATGTAAGTCGCTTTGGATAAAAGCGTCTGCTAAATGCATAAAAGTTGGACGCTTGAACATTTTTTGTTTACTCGCTTCATTCGCGCGAAAAATTCTCGCCATTCGCTCGTGAAATTCACTACACAACAGACGCGAATTCGCGTCATGGGAGGGGCTTCTGCAGGCAGCTCCAGTCTCGTTGCAAAATGTATTCCTGTTTTTGTAAAAGTACGAAGATGTATATACAGCTCCGGGTACCCACATACAACCACAATTACTTTGTCCTCCATTGTTGTTTCGGATTTTCTGCCTCCGCTCGTAATGACGTCACTGCTAGAGCAAGCTCCTGATTGGTTAACGCGGCGCGAATATCCGCCAAAGTTCAGATTTTTCAACTCGCGCGATTCGAAAAAATCGCTCGCGCTCAATTCGCGCCATTCGCGCCGTCTCATTCACACGAATAGCGCAGCAGGATTGTCTTTCACGTCTTTGCATTGACTTAACATGTAAATCATTCGCGCGATTCGCGTCATTCGCGTCTGGTGTGAATGCACCTTAACAGTCTAAGCTTAGACATGCAGTTACTTATAGTTAGTAGAAAGTCTAAAGTGGACTATCGAAAATAAAGCAACCAGTCTGGGGAGGCACAGAAATCTTCATTATTTCAATATAAACATGTTATTGATTATAACGTATTAGACTGTTTTAGTGCCTAAAACACAACTTAATACTATTAACTATTGATCGACTGATATTTATTTTTTATAACTGATACCGATTATTTGCATGTTTATGTACCCGATAACCGATATTCAGAACCGATATTTATTTAGTTATAAAGTAAATAAATAACTGAAGTAAGTCCATTCTTCACTTTGGTTTTTCCTCCTTCCTAAGAAATAATTTTTCTATTTAGATGTTTATTTTAAGGAAAATTAATGGTCTGGTTTCTTCATCTTTCTCTTTAGAGCAAAAATCAGGCTATACATTTGAAAGAAATAAAGATTTGACATTTATTGTGATAATTAACCATATCACCCCAGAATGAGAAAAGAGTAAAGAACCATGTTTCTAAAAGCTTTTAACTTTGTTATATAGTTGCATAAAATATAAGCTTTATTTGTTGTTTCTTAAAAAATAATCTTACGTTAAACAAATTAAAGTTGGTCGATCCATTTTCTTTAGAGGCCTCTATACTATTCAATATTACGATTATACCACAATATATCAATTAGATCTTCGATTTATTTGTTTGCATGAAAATCCATAGATGTATATGATGTAGATATTACAGTGAAGATCACTCTTTCATTTTATTCTAGAGGTGCACGATATTGGCTTTTTGCCGATGTGCCGATTTTTCTCAACACAATTTGGCCGATACCGATTTATTTATGTTTGCTTGGAAACGACACCAAGTCTCTTCTGTGCAGAAATTATAAGCAAATTATTTTATTATTTATTAACAAGAAACTTGTTAGAATTATATAAAAAATAAAGTTATTTTATAATGACAGCACATTGAAGCTTTGAAAATAACTATAAATAATCAAATATCAATAATATTTAATATAACTTTAACAACCTTAACAATTTATATTAGTTGTACAACAAGAGTTGTACAAATTCTGAAAATATTTTAGAGATCTTAATTTGTTTAAAAAATATAATGCATTACACATTAACGAATAAATCGGTATATATATATAAATATTTAATTTAAAAGTGTCATGTTTGAATTTTTTTTTTTTACATTTATTTGTGAGATATAACTTCTGACCTTTAAATCAAAACATACTCATGATTTTATGATATCAATTACCGCTTTATTTAATCAGAAACAGTCTAAATGTTATTTAATTTAATTAGAAGTAGGCCAACAGCCGAATTAAAACTGGCGGTCGTTAGGAAGCATAGAGGAGACTATTACTGATTACTCCAGTGGTTCTCAAACTGGGTTAAGCGAACAAAATGCTGAGTTTTACCAGTCTTACAACTTAAAGTAACATTAAAACCGAGCATTTGTTTCTTACAAGCAAAATGCCGTTTCTGGTATAAAAACAGGGATATTGGAGTGCCGTAAACAGTCAAATAACATCGAATTACCTCATCTTTTGCTGTCAGAACACACAAGCAGTGTGCCCGCTAAATACGCTGCTTTAGCAAATCATGCCGTTGTTCATTGTATCTTTATAGCACTTAATAGCATGACGAAAAACTAGCCTATCAGACAGTTCCAATTAAATTACCGCCACCTACTGGCGATTTTAGTTTTACGTCTACAAGTATCACTTTGTTTTGCCATCATTTATTGCTTTATTTGCTGTATTAATAATACACTTAATGGAATGGTAAGAATATGACATAAGGCTAAAAAAACATTGGCTAAAGGTAAACAATTCACCTGTTAAGCAATTTAAGGTGGCAGATATTGTCCCTCTATGGCACTGGTGTGACTGCGGTGTAAGTGGGGGTAATCAGAAGAATGTTAAATGCCCCGGGGTGGGGCCGGGGTACGCCACGACAAAATGTTTGAGAAGCACTGGTTTACTCTATCACACACCGAAGTCATTCAGATTAAACACAGCGATCCATAACACTCAATATAATCATCATTCAGACCAAACTTTGCTTCAATAATGAGCCACACTGCTGATCGCACACCCTGAGCACATGTGAGATAATATATTCCTCTTATCGGTGACACATATCGGCATTTGTTTCCATATCGGACCGATACCGATATTTACATTTAAAGCATTATCGGCCGATTCCGATATCAGTCCGATAATATCATGCATCCCTATTTCATTAATCTGAATTGAAGCATGTGTTTTATTTGCAGTCTGCCGTGGGACACGAGTATCAGAGCAAGCTGTCCAAACACTGCTCCCAGACGGACACCTCCAAGGGCTTCGGAGGTAAATTCGGCGTGGAAGCTGACCGTGTTGACCAGGTAAATCTTCAGTGGACGGTTGAGTGTTTCTGCGTTCATGTTCTCACTCAGTGATGTGGTGTTTTCCTGCAGTCTGCCGTGGGCTTCGAGTATGCCGGGAAAACCGAAAAACACGCCTCGCAGAAAGGTGCCTCTCTCTTTTGGTCTTTAAGATGCATTATTCCAGAGTTCATTGTGAGATGCGGTAAGTTGTGTTGTTTCAGACTACGCCGCCGGGTTCGGAGGCCGCTACGGCGTGCAGGCGGATCGCGTGGACCAGAGTGCTGTTGGCTTTGATTATCAGGGGAAAACCGAGAAGCACGAGTCTCAGAAAGGTGCGCTCCTGCTTCCCTGGCCTCACAGATATCTCGGGGCTTTAGGGGTGTGTGATATTGAAATAAATAACATCTTGATATTTTGCGGAGTGAGTTATTGTGGTGATATTTGACTACCGTTGACGGCTGCAGTTTTTGATATTCTTCATATATTCTTTTTATTTCCAAAACTTTGAGTCAAATAGTTACATTTATTTAGTAAATTAGAATAATTAGACATTTAGGCGGTTACCGAACAAATGAAACCATTGTGGAAATGTAACTTAACCATTATAATTAGTAACTTACGATATTTCTGTTCATTAGTTATCATGTTAAATACAAATATTAGGCTACTTTTAGTCTTACGCTGGAGTCGATTCACTTGAATTAAATTAAGTAAATTCATAATTTAATTATTAGCATGGTAACATCGGCAATCTCACAGGCTGACGATGGGACAGTTAAGTATATCACCCGACACTAACATATACATCTACCAATGTCTTTATACAGTGTATGTGTGTGTGTGTGTGTGCATATATTGAGAGATAGTGTGTATCTTATTATTGGAAAATATGTGACCCTGGAACACAAAACCAGGGTTAATTTTCCAAAATTGAGATTTATGCATCATCTGAAAGCTGAATAAATAATTTTCCATTGATGTATGGTTTGGACAATATTTGTAAATCTGGAATCTGAGGGTGCAAAAAAAAATCTAAATATTGAGAAAAATTTCCATTTAAAGTTGTTCTTAGCAATGCATATTACTAATCAAAAAATACGTTTTGATATATTTACAAAATATCTTCATGGAACATGATCTTAATATCCTAATGATTTTTGGTATACAAGAAAAATTGATCATTTTGAACCATTCAATTGGTTATAGCTGCAAATACACCTGTGCTGCTTAAGACTGTTTTTGTATTCCACTGTCACATATGTAGTGTGTATATATATAGTAAGTAATTGTGTTATTGGATATTAGTGATGATAGATGCACTTTTTTTACATTTGAGCCCCAGTTTCTGAGAAATGATCTGCACAACGTAGAGATTTGATTGTTTTTAATAACTAATGTACTTGAAATGTGCACCAAAGCACTGGGAAATTACAAGTATCGGATCGGGACTCGGAATCGGCAGATACACGATATTCAATGACTCGTATCGGGGGCACAAAATAACCTGATTGGGACATCGCTAGTTGTATTATTACATTTTTCTAACTCTTAAATCTACAGATTACACCAAAGGCTTTGGTGGCAAATTTGGAGTGGAGACGGATAAAGTGGACAAGAGCGCTGTGGGCTTCGAGTACCAGGGCAAGACTGAGAAACACGAGTCTCAGAAAGGTTTGTCTTGCATTCATTGTTTAACAAAACAGATTTATAGAAGATTTGAGTGTTATTTTCCCCCTTTATGCACAATATTGGGATGATACTACATATCATTCTCTTCATGGATGTGTCAGATTGTTTTGTTTTAGATTCATAGGTGACTATGTGGTTTTTCTGGTTTGTGTAAGACTATGTCAAGGGCTTCGGAGGGAAGTTCGGCGTTCAGACGGACCGTCAGGATAAGTCTGCGGTGGGATGGGACCATCAGGAGAAACTGCAGCTGCACGAGTCACAGAAAGGTAAACGACTCGGTCTAAGGCTTGTATTGATACGGTCTAGTGATATAAAACAAGAGATAGTATCTGCACTTCAGTTGTTTTATGTATTGTTATACCAGGGTCCGAATGGTGTAGCTCAGGCATCCTCAAATCTGGACCACTCCTGCAGAGTTTAGCTCTAACCCTAATCAAGCACACCTGAGCATGCTAATCAGGGTCTTCAAGATCGTTAGAAAATCCCAGGTAGGTGAGTTTGATCAGGGTTGGAGCTAAACTCTGCAGCAGATTGGACCTCCAGGGAAAGATTTGAGGAATTCTGGTGTATCTGTTCTGATGGTATATTAGTTTTCTGGTGTTGCTTGGTCATTTTTTATTTTGTACTGCTTTGAAAATGGTTAAGGTTTTTGCACTTGAAATGCGAACACTAACTCATTCACTCTCACACTCTTTCTCGCGCACACACACACACACACACACACACACACACACACACTCACACTCACACACACACTCTCACACACACACACACACACACACACACACTCTCTCACTCTCACTCACACTCTCATTCACACACACACACACACACACTCTGACACACACTCACTCACTTACGCACTCTCACACACACTCACTCACTCACACACACACACACACACTCTCACTCACTCACTCACACACACACTCACACACACACTCTCACTCACACACTCTCACTCACACTCTCGCACACACACAGACACGCACTCACACACGCACTCTCACTCACTCACACTCACTCACTTAAGCACTCTAACACACACACACACTCACACACACACACACACACACACTCACTCACTCACTCACTCACTCACTCACACACACATTCACATACACTCACTCACTCACTCACTCACACACACACACACACACACACACTCACACACACACTCTCAAACACGCACACTCTCAAACACACTCGCATGTGTGATTTTATTCATTATAGGATGGATGTGTACACATATTTATGTTTACACTTAAAGGCCAAACACACAACAACTTGAAAAGTGAATTTAGCATCCGATGACCCCTTTAAGACTGTGTTTGGCCTTTAAGCGGCCTGTGCCGAGGTCGACCGCCGTTGCCCAATATCTTCATCTGGATTCCCTCTGGACTGAATCAGAGTTTGTGCACCTGAAGTGTGATCATTCAGTAATTATGTTCTCACATTCATGTCATTCAAAGAGTTCTGTGGAACTCAAAAGAAGATCTTTTGAAGGATTTTGGTAATTAAATATTTTTTTGGGACTTGCATTGTTTAGACCCCTAAAAAAAAACACTTCTCAATGTGTTATTTACTGTAAATAATGACTGAATTATCCTTGTTTGTGCAAAATATTCCTTTAACATGCACTTGACATGCATATGCAAGAAATCCTAATTTTAACCATTTATTTTCCTCCGCTATTCTAGATTATGCCAAAGGGTTTGGAGGGAAGTATGGTGTGCAGAAAGACCGAATGGACAAGGTACATCGATCAACACACAGAGGAGCAGAGCTGGGTCCATTACTCACAAATTGTAATCCGTTACTGATTCAAAATTACATGACAGCATTTGTAGTTAGTTATGTAATACACTACATTACACATATGAGACCCTGGAGCACAAAACCAGTCATAAGCCAGCCATTTTTTTTTTATTGAGATTTATGCTTCATCTGAAAGCTGAATAAATAATATTTCCATTGATGTATGGTTTGGACAATATTTGAAAATCTGGAATCTGAGGGTGCAAAAAAATCTAAATATTGAGAAAATCATCTTTAAAGTTGTTCAAGTAAAGTTCTTAGCAATGCATGTTAATAATAAAAAATTTAGTTTTGATATATTTATAGTAAGAAATTTACTAAATATCTTCATGGAACATGATCTTAATATCCTAATGATTTTTGGCTTTTACATTTTTTTTATAATTTTGACACACAATGTATTTTTGGCTGTTACTACAAATATACCTGTGCTGCTTATGACTGCGTCTGTGCTCCAGGGTCAGATATATGGTAATCAGACTACGACCTAAATGATCAATTAAAACTAGACCAAAGAGAATACTTTATTATTAAAATATTTATTTTAATATCTCAGGGCCACTTAAAATAAAAATATAGGGGAAAGAGGAAATGTGTTTGGAAGACAAACGGCTTCCAAAGTAATGCATGATACAATTAGTGTTAATAAAAATTAATGTTTGTCAATAGTTGTAGGCTATTTATACATTTTTTGGGTTAACATCTTTTTATAAAATTTTCTTCTGGGAACAGTAGTAAAAAAACAAAAAGCAACTGTGCAAATTTACAACCCACCCCCTGGTTGACTATTTTTTTTTTATAATAATAAAAATATTAATTAATAAATAAATAATATTTTTTTAAACATATTTTTGGAAAAAATGACACAACATTAAAAGCTGAATGCCATAAATATACAGTTTTCAGATTAAATCTATGAATAAGAGAAGTTGAGAGTCCCGTTGAGGTGATGCCCAGGTTCATCTGTGCCGAGATTGCATAGCAATTTAAGAAAGAGGAATTAGGCACAATCAATCAATTATAAATACATTATTGCTATTGTGTAAATAATATGTAATCCAGAAAAAAAGTGACTCTAGTCTGATTACGAGAATATTAAAATGTAATATAATCTAGTTACAACTACTTCATGTTTATGTAATCTAGATTAGATGCGATCAGTTGCTACCCAGCTCTGCAGACGAGACTTGTTCATATTCTAGTGTTGTGTTGTTATATGAAGCAGAACTGTGTGTGTGTGTGTGTGTGCATCTGTCTCTGTGTGTGTCTGTGTGTGTGTGTGTCTGTCTATATGTGCTTGTGTGCGTGTCTGTGTGTGTGTCTGGTGCGTGTGTGTGTCTGTCTGTGTGTGTGCGTGCACGTGTGTGTGTGTTTCTGTGTGTGTGTGTCTGTGTCTCTCTGTGTGTGTGTCTGTGTCTCTCTGTGTGTGTGTGTGTGTTGGTGTGTGTGTTTGTGTGTGTGTCTCTGTGTGTGTGTGTGTGTGTGTGTTTGGTGTGTTCACTCTCTCTGTCCGTCATTGTTCTTGTGTTCAGAGTGCCGGCACGTTTGAGGAGGTGGAGAAGCCGAGTGCGGCGTATCAGAAAACCCGTCCTGTGGAAGCAGGTCAGGAGAAACGCTCACGTTGGGGTGTGCGATATTGAAAAAAATTATATATTTTCGTTTTTTTTTTTTTTTTTTTTTTGATAACGATAATTAGACAATATTTTGCCGAGTGTGTTATTGTGCTGATGTCTGACTACCGTGGACGGCAGTTTTTGATATTATTCATATTCTGTGCGGTTCATTCATATGAGTGAACAGAAATTAATAATTTAAATTGATTTTTACATTTTATGGGCATTTTTACCTTTAATAAAAGTGTGTATATTTAGAATCAAATTATTACATTTAATTAGTCAGTTAGAGTAATTAGACATTTAGGCTGTTAACGAAAAAATGAAAGCAGTATCAGGAAAATTAATATTTGCAGAAGTTGCATCTGAAGTGGCATTTTTGCACACTATTTAATGCAGCTCAGAGAGACACAGAGTGCTTTAACCTGCGGCTACAAATGCATAATGTTTTGATATTTTAAACATAAAACACTGTATGCTGATATTTGAAATTATAAAAAAATAAAACGATACTTTGAATGGGAAATTAAAACCGCCAGCAAGACACTGTTAACAAGTGAGTCGTTGCAACTGAACCGAATCGTTGCGACTGAACCGAGTCGTTGCGAATGCACCGAGTCATTGCGACTGTTAACAAGTGAGTAATTGCGAATGCACCGAAACATTGCAAATGCACCGAGATGCAATAATGACACCAGATGCAATAACCGAGTCATTGCGACTGAACCGAGTCATTGCGAATTTATATTTATGCATTTAGCAGACGCTTTTATCCAAAGCGACTTGCAGTGCATTCGGGCTATACATTTTTTTGTCAGTATGTGCTCCCTGGGAATTGAACCCACAACCTTTGCGCTGCTAACGCAATGCTCTACCACTGAGCCACAGGAACTGAGTCATTGCGATTGAACCGAAGAATGCACCGAGTCATTGCGACTGAACCAAATAATTTAAACGATTGATTCATTCAGGAACGAATCACCTTCATGTTGCTCAGAGACGCTAAACAGTGCTGTGACTGTTTTTAAAATTTTATATAAAACATTATATAAAATTTTGTGATCTTAATGCATTTCAATAAACTGAATCATGCAGTTAAAGAACACTAGTCTAGACTTCATCACGTAATTATAAGCGTGCACTCTTTTTTTGCACAATACTCGATAAGGTCAAATTGCACGTCGTCAAAACAACCATTACGATATATGGCACACCCCTACGCTCCAGCTATAATAAATGCCTCCCGGTTTGTAGAGGTCTGAATGAAGAGCTGTGCTGTGTTGTGTTTAGCCGGCAGCGGCGCTGGAAGTATTAAGGCTCGCTTTGAGAACATTGCGAAGCAGACGGAGGAGGAGGACCGGAAGAGAGCAGAAGAGGAGCGCTCTAGACGACAGGTCAAGGAGAAGCAGGAGCAGGAGGAGGCGCGCAGAAAGCAGAAGGTGTGTTTCTGTCCTCGTTGCTCAACACACGTCTGTCTGTTAGACATGTTAGGATGACAATGGTGAGTGAGGATGATGGTGAGAATGATGAGGATGATGGTGATGATGATGATGATGGTGATGATGATGATGGTGAGGATGACGATGATATGGTGATGATGATGATGGTGAGGATGATGAGGATGAGATGGTGATGATGATGATGGTGAGGATGACATGATGATGATGGTGAGGATGGTGATTATGAGGATGGTGATGATGGTGAGGATGACGAGAATGACAAGGATAGTGGTGATGATGGTGAGGATGACAATGATGATGGTGAGGATGATGATGATGATGGTGAGGATGGTGATTATGAGGATGGTGATGATGATGGTGAGGATGACGAGGATAGTGAGGATGATGGTGAGGATGACAATGGTGATGGTGAGGATGGTGATTGTGATGATGATGGTGAGGATAGAGGTGAGGATGATTATGGTGAGGATGGTGATTGTGATGATGATGGTGATAGTGAGGATGATGTTATGATGATCTGTGTGGTGTTGGTCAGGTGGAGCCCGTCACTGAGGCGGTAGAGAACGGTGCAAACGTGTACGAGGTGGAGCCGGTCTCAGCAGAACCCACATATGAAGAACCGGTCCAGGAAGACCTGTACCAGAACCCTGAGCCGGACGAGCCGTACCAGACCTCAGGTGCGCTTCCAGACACATTACCTTAAATCAACAAAATCTAAACAATGAGAAAGTTCAATACAAAAACTGTGTTTGTCCATCCCTGACTGACTCCAGTAAGCCTGTAATGATTTCACCTCTGTGTTATGCACATCGGATCCGTAATCAAAGGCAGCTATATTATCCACCGTTCTACTGTCTAAAATGAAATGTATTGCCTTTTGATAACAGTAATAGTTCAAAAGAAGTATTATTTCATTAGTTAATTTGTTGATATACCGGCAGGTGTGTGTTGGCTGATGTTTGTGTGTGTTTCAGGCGCTCAGTCGGATGAGTTTGGAGAGGATCTTGGTGTGACCGCCGTGGCTTTATATGACTATCAGGCTGGTGAGTGAACAATTGACTTCACAGACTGATCATAGTATTGCACTTAAACATTTCACAGTGTGTGAGACTCCTAAAATAGATCATTCCTGATATACCAAAATAATAATAATTTAAAGAAAGACTATAAGTGAATAAGACAGACTATTTAGATCAATGTCTGAATCTGCTATTGAAGCTTGAAGTGTTTGCCAAGGGATTCAAAAAATAAAAAGTTAATTGTGACTTTTAATCTCACAATTTCTGATGACTTTCCTTGCTGTTCTGAGAGAAAAAAATCATAATTGCCAGATCTACAGTCAAACCAAAAATTATTCAGACAATTTTTTATATTTTCACTAGCGTGTTCAGGACACTTTAGTTAATTTATGTAAGTGAGGATAGCAAAATAAAGTGAACTGTGATATATTATACCACAAAATATTCTTCATACAGTGGATTACCAATAAAATTGATAAAAATATGGGAGCGAAAATTAATCAGACACTTTGAGCGGACAGTGTATTTCTTTAATTGTTAATGTGATCTTTTTACACACAGACTGAACACAATTAAGCACTGCTTGGTGATTAGAGCTAAATTGGTTTAATCTAATTGTTCTTAACTTTAACAGCAGGCAGCTATTCAACCCAATTCATTACATACATACAGTTATCTGACATTATTAAGGTGAATTTATTCTTTCATATTTTATTAACAATTTCTAAACTACAGCGAATAAACTGGTAATGTGCGAAATGTTGACGGTGTCTGAATTAATTTTGGTTTGCTTGTACACAAGATAAAATATAAAAAGTCAAAATTGTGAGAATTATTTTTTTTACTCTGTTGCATAAACAAAAAATAGTTTATAACTTCTAAGAAAAAAGTTACAAATGTGCAAACTAAAAAAAGTTGCACATAAAAAAAAAAGATACAAACTCAAAAATTAAAAGTCATAATTGTGATAAAGTAATTTAATGTATTTATTTTGTATTCCATGACTGAAACAAGCTTCTATAGTGTACACATACACAAAAAACACACATATATATATATATATACACACTTTTTTCAGTATATAAAACAATAATACTGTATTTTCTGGATGCCTGTTTCCACCACTGAATAAAAAATAAAAGACAATTGCGAAAATATTTCATAATTCTGAGAAGTCAGAGTCAGACTTATTCAGTGGCATAAACGGGCTTCGATAGTATTGCTCTTTCTGCTTAAAATTTCACTGTTTGTTTCATGGCATAAAACGTGTTTCCTACAAGAAGGGAGTCTGTAACGTGCCTCTGTTTCTCACCAGCGGGTGAAGACGAGATCTCCTTCGATCCAGACGACATTATAACCAACATCGAGATGATCGACGAGGGCTGGTGGAGGGGCGTGTGTCGGGGCACGTACGGACTCTTCCCAGCCAATTACGTAGAAGTTCGACCATAGACCCGCTCCACGGCGGACGTCATGCTTCCAGTCATTATCAGCCCTGCTTTCTCTTCTTTCACTGCAGCATGTTAAGCGTTCGCCGCTCATTCTGCTCCACTCAACTCTCATTCCTGTTTCACATCCGCTTTACTGGATCCAACTGCCTTTAGAGATTTGATCGCACGCACGCACGCACGCACACACTCTCACACACACACACACACACACACACACGCACACTCACTCATCGCACACACTCACATGCACGCATTCTCATATGCACTCACACACACATGCTCGCGCACGCACGCACGCACACACACTCACTCACACACACACTGGCATGCACTCACACACACACACATGCACGCACTCTCATATGCACTCACACACACACATGCTCGCACACACACGCATCCACGCTTTCACACTCGCACGCGCACACACACCAACTTGCACACGCACACACACACACACGCACTCACTCGCATGCGCGCGCACTCTCTCTAACACACTCTCTCTCACACATACACACTCACATGCGCTCACACACACTTACGCACGCTCTCAGACACACACGCGCTCACACACACACCAATGTGTAATAAGAGACCAAAGATCTGAGATCTTCTGGCATGTTTTAGAGAAATAATGTCCTTTTTTTTTTCATGCACACGTGCGGCTTCTTCGACTCTGTGTCCGTATATGAACACTGTGTCTTTTTGCAGTGTTTGAATAGAGAGCAACTCTATTCTAATAAAGCTGCTTCACGAGGCCATAAAGCACCTTTAACATCTTTCTGTTTCACAAAAGCTTCTTTGTGGCGAAAGCAGGTTCGTCAGATTATAGAAAGGTAACCAAACATGGTACTTCTACGGCATCCCTTATTTTTACGAGTGTAATTTGAAAACATGAATGATCTTAATCAATGAAGGCCAAAATATAATGCCGTAACGTCTTTGTTCAGGATGAACAGACGCTTTATAAAAATCACTTCGATGGTATTAAAATCAGATGTTGATGTCTTATGTGATCTGTATGTCTGCTTCTGTAAAGTCTAGAAAGGCTCTTGATGTGCTGGCAGATTGATGTCGATCTTTCTGTGAGCGCATGACATTTCTGTTTATGATGCTGAATTATATCGAATCATATCTGAGGTCAAATGACAATCGACACCGGTGCTTTGGAGGTAATACTGTTTAATGGCTTTAGCAGTAGCTACTTACATATTCTGTGTTCTGCAATTTTAGTTAAGTAATTTTTTCGAACAAATCTTTACAAGGCTGTTTTATAAGAAATATCATTTAAGAATAAAAACTTTAAAAGATAGTATTAGTGTTTTTCACTTTATTTGTGCATGTTTGTAAGACGCATTGACACACATCAACTCAATATTTATTTCATATTTATTTGCATACATCTGGTTTTCTTGGTCATTGCAATGAGTTACTAGTTCCATCTTACAACAACATTAACAATGTGAACAAGTATTTACGCAAAGCAAAATAGGTTGAAGTCAAAGGGGAAAAAAAATTAATATGAATTATATAGATAAACAAGCATTGTGTTTATCAGGTGCACACTGTGCTTGTTTAATGACGGGGTGCATTATTTAAATATAGAGAATGTATTATCCACAGTATAAATATATTGCTTTTTTGGATTTGCTTTATTAAGAATATATCAATTTTATTCAAACACTTTGGCAAACCACACTTAAGTGGGAGCAATACCATTAAAATTGCATTTAGAAAAGGCAAGATAATAATATATATATCGAAAATACTCTTATTCTATCCAAATATCTATTTAGTCAAATATCTAGTTTCACAGTAGCAGCAGTATATCGGCAAATTTCTGGCCCGGATTTGATTATTTATGCACTCATAACTCATAATCTCAGCAGCAGGGAATTGTAAATATATGATTTCTCGTTTCAGAGATATTGCCATTATCAGTGGCGCATATAAAAAGTTATCATTTACTCAATTTATATAGTTTATGTTGGCTAGGAAATCCAAGTTTTATCATAACAACAACAGATTAATAGCACATTAAAATAAGGTGAATTTCCTTTTTATTCCTAGCTACTCTTTTAAATGTGTTATTGATCTTAGTGTGTGCTATTATTCGTTTATGCATACATTTTTTTTTTTTATAGTTTTGACCTTTTTTATTCAAAATGTCACAATTGGATCTTCAGCTGAAATATCATACTGTATGTGACCCTGGAGCACAAAACCAGTCATAAGGGTCTTGAGATTTATATAATAAATAATATTTCCATTGATGTATGGCTTGGACAATATTTGAAAATCTGGAATCTGAGGGTGCAAAAAAATCTAAATATTGAGAATTTAGCAATGCATATTACTAATCAAAAATACAGTTTTTATATATTTACAGTAGGAAATGTACTACATATCTTCATGGAACATGATCCTAATATCCTAATGATTTTTGGCATAAAATAAAAATGTATAATTTTGACCCATACAATGTATTGTTGTCTATTTCTACAAATATACCTGTGCTGCTTATGACTGATTTTGTGCTCCAGGCTCACATTTAGTCCATTTGAACTCCACCACTTTCTTATAGTCCTCAGCATCCTCATATTAAGAGATCCACCTTCATACAATCAATAACCAATCCAAATATATATAAAAAAGCTCTATCGCTACCTTAATGTGACGCTTTTATAGATGTTATGTGATCCATGGAAGCTGATAAGCACAATAATTACTCCTAATTTATGAATGAAGGACGTTCTTCCATGTTTTTTTATCTCTATATCTTGGCATATCGGCACACAAATATCATTTATGTATAGGGGAATGTTAGGGAAAGCATATGTGTGTTTAATTTTCTCCGACCGGATCAGACAACATGGAAGACAAAGCTCTACATGACCCTCGTTAAATCTCATAGAATAATGAGCGGCTTCACTTGTGCCACCGTCCCTTGCACTTATCTGGCATGTGTGGATGTACCCAAAATGTATTAAGGGCGTGAATACATGTTCCTGTCAAAGCCTGAGTGAACTTAATGTTTTCAGCTAACATCATTTTATAGAGACAAAACAACAGTGCTTTTCTGGGCATCCATGTACATATACCGAACGCTTACAGAAAATGTCTGAAATGACATTTAGCCAGAAATAGCTGTATCAAAGGTAAAATAAAAAAGACCTCTAAGCTCCGCTGGTTAGAGTTGTCCACGTGAGACAAACTACTGACCTTTAAACAAAGCTTTTGATGGCAAGGACGAGTCCTCTTAGAAGTGTTCCCGAGTGCAGTTCTGCATCCATGGTACTTACTGTGCCTCTGACAACAATACATCATCGAACAGATGCAACGCAGCTGGACTGAAAAACATTAGAGGACGCCAATATCCATGCCAAGCATTGTACCGATTGTATGCACCCTTTATCTCTCCATTAGAAGCTTGAGACCCCTTTCGATGTTCATCCGCTGACCAACACGGGTGACACCCAAGTCTACAAGGTCTTCCTTTTGGAGGTTGGGAAGATGTGTGCCTTCAATTTCATTGTCCAAGAAGGCTTTCTTGTGTTCCTGCAAGTTGAGGCTTTCAAGCCAGTCGGCTACATCGTGCTTGGTCCAGAGTTGGACCGGTTTGTCAGCTAAGGGCTTGTCTGAAGCCTGAAAGAGCATGAGGGGGGACTGCGATCGACTGCTAACTGAGCCGAGGCTATAACATTGCTCTAGGTTCACAATGGGTGGAGATGGCAGGCTAAACATATCTGTTAATGTGGGGGAGGCGGCAGAGCCTGGCAGAGAAGAGTTATGCCCAGATCCCGGAGGAGGCGAGGCTGGACTAGAAGGGGGCAAGTGGCTCGGTGGTGTTGAGGGAACAGTGTTGCTGTGTTTGTTACCTGAGGCTTGGGCCGTCCACTCTCTAAGAACACATAGAGAAAGATAAGTCAGATGCAGAACATGTTATGGGACTCATTAAGCCACAAAGGTCTTCAACCCTGTTCCTGGGGACCCACTATCCTGAAAAGTTTAGCTACAACCCTAATCAAACACACCTGAAGCGGCCAATCAAGCTCCTCAAGACTGCAAGGTGTGCTGAAGCCGGTTGGAAATAAACTTTCCAGGAGATTGTTAAAGGCGGAAAGACCTCTGCGTTAAGAAATCTCTGGCATCATCCAACAACATCATTTACACTTGGTATTAAGATGCGTTTTGGCCGATCGGATCACAAGTGGACAGTGCTAAATACAGGTGTAAACGTTTTGAGCTTGTCCACTTTCGAACACTTCCAGAGGTATCCAAAAACACATTCGACCGGATTGCTTTCGTGGTGTAGACACTGATGTGGTCAATTGACACAAAAGACCACCTACTGACCTGATATGTAATCATTGCGAGTAGGGCTGCAACTAACGATTATTTTGATAATCGATTAATTGGCCATTATTATTTCGATTAATCGGATTAAAAAATCGTATTGACCAAAAAACACACAATTACACATTCTGCCCAATGTTCTTCAAACAAACGTGCCAATTGAATGCTATGAAAACATACAGTGCTTAAAGGTGCCATAGAATGAAAAACTGTCTTTACCTTGGCATAGTTGAATAATAAGAGTTCTGTACATAGAAATGACATAGTTTCCTCCTTATGTAAATCTCATGATTAATAAAGAGCACTGAAAAACAGGCGAATCAGAACATAACACCGACTGTGACGCAACACTGGATGTGAAGTGCAGGGATGGGTTGGTGTCTTATTCAGAAAGGCACAGAAAGCAAATAACGCGTTCTAATAAAATAACGTGAGCCACTAAAGGGACATGCTTAGCTCCTTGTTAGCTAGTTACAGTACATAAGATTTCACTTACCACATAAACAGAGTAAGGAGAGATGAGGGCGAATGATTTACAGATCCTGAGCACCACTGACAAGCGTCTGATCTTGTGAGATGTGTGGTAAGTACTGTTGCTCCATAATATAAACAGAGTTCATCGTATCTCTTGAACATGAAACTATAACATGATCGACTGATCGTTCAAAAGCAGTTTCAATGCCTCGTGTATTAATAACGGCTCCCTGATGCCCACGCTTTATATACAGTATAATTACCTGACGATATAACTGCGAGAGAAAGTATTTCAATATATGTTTTCCTCCCTGTGTTTCCTTCATGCTGATGAGTGGCACTGTGAAACAACCAATCAGAGCAGAGCTCAACATTAAGCAGCGCTGTGAAACAGCCAATCAGAGCAGAGCTCAACATTAAGCAGCGCTGTGAAACAGTCAATCAGAGCAGAGCTCAACATTAAGCAGCGCTGTGAAACAGCCAATCAGAGCAGAGCTCAACATTAAGGAGCGCTGTGAAACAGCCAATCAGAGCAGAGTTCAACATTAAGCAGCGCTGTGAAACAGCCAATCAGAGCAGAGTTCAACATTAAGCAGCGCTGTGAAACAGCCAATCAGAGCAGAGCTCAACATTAAGCAGCGCTGTGAAACAGCCAATCAGAGCAGAGCTCAACATTAAGCAGTGCTGTGAAACAGCCAATCAGAGCAGAGCTCAACATTAAGGATATGTCTGTAAACTTGTGCTGTGGATGTACACGCATCTGTCAAAGTACCTGACAGGTAAAGCCATTATGCTAATGATTTAACTTAAAGATTAAAATAAATAATTCCCATGTTGTGGGCAGCTTGGATCACGTACTTCTCCCGCAGCATCTCATTCTGTTTCCTTTACTTTATTTAGATACATTTTCTCCATAGAAATGTGTTATTCAGTGCTGTAATTTGACGCAAACCGGCTGAAGTTGGATGTGCACTGTGGGCAGACCCGACTAATCGATAATGAGAATCGTTGTCAATGATTTTCATAACCGATTTTATTGATTAGTTGTTGCAGCACTAATTGCGAGATGTACAAGGACGCATGCTTATCAGACGGGATTTAAACTTTGATGGGCTGAATCAGAAGTATTGTTTTCTGATAACACGTAAAATAAACAATGGATCCTCGTAATATTAGTGCGCGATAGCTTTAGTCCTCCCACTCGTGTTTTGACACAGGCAGAGGAATCCGCCCATTTGCTCTCCTCTTGACATAATCAGCACCACAGGGGGGGGGGGGGGGGTAATCTGGACAGAAGTGAAGGGTTAAAACATCAAGTGTAAACGGGTATTGTCCACTTGTCCAACCAAAATGCATCTTAAAGGGTTAGTTTACCCAAAAATGTAAATTAGTCCATGATTTATTCCCCCTCAAGGCGTCCTAGATGTATATGACTTTCTTCTTTCAGATGAATCCAATCGGACTTATATAAAAATTGTCCTGGCTCTTCCAATCTCTATAATGGCATGGCCGGGTGTTTTTGTTCAACACCCCGGAGGCCGTGTGATGCATGTTTTATGGATATGCGCGCTTAATTTGCCTACTTTTGCACTGTTGAACAAAAATGCATGCAAGGTGATATGAAAATATGTGTTTAATATCACCTCATTTTCCAGCGATTCTCAAACGATTCGTTCAAAGTAGTTCTAAGATTCAGTCTCTCTAAACCCCTTCTTTCCGTGAGCCTACTCTACTCTGATTGGTCAGATGTCCCAGTCTGTTGTGATTGGTCTACCACGTACAGCGAGTCTGAAAAGATAGCCCATTGCCATAGTTCTGTGTTTTGAAAGCTCGATGGAAATATAAGCATCTATTATTTATCATACTTACAGGTTGTGATTCAGCGAAGCGCTGGTGTAAATAAACTGGATAATGAACCATTTTTCAAGAGCAAGTGTTTTGTGTATCCTGCGCGGAACTCGCCGAGATTAGAAAAGCAGTCGCCAGTAAAATGACGTCTTTGAGGGCGGATCAAGTCGTTCGAGGCCTGGCAATGTAGAACATAGGCGGGAATTATTCAAATGTGTTACCCTATGACGTGTAGCCGTCACGGAAATACTAACGACTCGTTTAGGCTGTATAGAGTCAATTCTTTATATTGGGAGACAACAACTTTATTTATCGTGCACTTTCGGATTTACAACTTTGCAGATCGTTTACATTTACATACAGCTACATTACACACTGCATGAAAGGCAATCCTGGAAATTTTATAATAGGGGCACTTTAATACAAGTCACGTGCGAGTAAACTGTCCTCTCATTGGTCAAAGTTCCACGGTTTATTTTCTGGAATTCCAGAAATAGCTGTCATCCGTCAGGATGAAACAATAACGGCTTTGAGGGCTTATATAGTTTTTTTTTTTTTTGTAGCTGTAATTATATTAAGTTATCATTTTGAGCAGGAGTGCACCTAACAGTTACTACGAAGAAGAGCAATATTTGATTTTGAATGGTGAAGACGTGCTCACCCACAGACATAATCTCATACTGCTTTTCACAGAACTTACGTAATTACCCAGCATAATACATTGTGATATAGCCTGGTCCATTGGATCGGATTGCTTTCTCACTACAACCGAACTGCTCCAGAGTACGTTTTCAATCGAGCCGAGCCCACCTCATTCAGGCAATCTCGGACCGATTGTTTTGGTGCGGATCGGAGCGCGATTGCCATGTTCACATATGTCCAAACGAACCGAGATAAGGGGGGAAACGCACCAGGTTCCGAAACAACGGGCCAGGTGTGAAAGCACCCTTAATTCCATTAAAGCAGGTTTGTCCAGTCCTGCTCCTGGAGAGACACCTTCTATCAGAATTCAGCTCCAGCCCTAATCAAACACTTGAACCAGGATCATATGTCTCGTTTCCACCGAGCGGTACGGTTCAGTACAGTACAGTACGCAATTATGTCTGTTTCCATTGTCAGAAGTTGTGAATGCTACCAAAATAGCGAACCGTACCGTACCACTTTTTGGTACCCTTCCATTGGGGTACCTAGCACAGTAAAGGGCACCAAAAGGGTGGAGCTAATCTAACTGCTGGACATTGATTGGTTGGCTAGAATCCTCACTTTGATACAAGGGGATAAAGCGTCGTCTTCACTTTTTCAGATCTGTTGTCCATTTGGTCTAATTTACATCAGAGTGGGCAAACAAAAAATATATAACAATGTATTTAATTATATTATATTTTCACACAGACAAAGCCATTTCTCAATATGAGTTCTAGTCTGTTTTTGTGGACTTGTGAAACATCATTGCCCAAAAACCTGCATACTTTTCAAAATATTACTGTTGTTGTGTCATGAAATGTAGTTTTAAGAGTTTTTCATGAGATAATGTAGTTGTTTTAAACTCAAATCTGCGCTCAATGCACATGTATCCGCCTAGAGCAACCTTAGCTCGGCTAGTCCTTCCGACATTTGCCGCTGGCTCTGATGTCTCTGTACTGATTAAACATGAGATACAATTCGTTTTGGGTATATTTAACTGGCATCCGTGGTCTCATGAATCTATTATTTGTTCCTGGTCATATCGTTTTGGCTGAGCCCAAAGTTATGTTTAACTTTATATATTTATTTTGAACTTTACCGTAGTACAGTGATGACTTTGAAGCATATGTTTGACTGAATTGTTTGCTTTTGTCTTTATTTCCTCTTATATAAGCCTCTTATACATTGCACTTATACTTTTATAGTGGCTGTTATTGTTCATTAAAACTGATATTTGACAGAAAGGGGCAAAGTTGTGCTTATTTTCAAGCTTTATTGCAGATCGCTACTTTCGGCATACAACACGCCTATCAAGTAAGGGTACTGTTGGTGGTGGAAATGCAAGGTGTTCTATCCCGAATTGTACCATAATGTACTGTACTGACCCGTACCGCTCAGTGGAAACCAGCCAAAAGTTTGCTTTAAAATTACAGGCAGGTGTGTCCTGAAGGTTTGCTACTCCTGCAATAAAAGATTACCTCATAGCTGGAACATTTGGCTGAGGTTTAATCTTATTTAATTTGTTGTCCTTGATCTACCACAGGAGTGTCCAATCTACACATCAATAAACACAGCTTTCTAGTTCTTGTCCACCAGGGATCAGTTTTTTTTAGACAGCTTGTATATAGTTAGAGACGAGACACCCTCTTAATTTTGACCACATTTTTCTGATCTCATTTGCTTATTTTGTTCAGGAATCTTGCACAGAGGACAGACTACGCTGTTATTGTGCTGCTCACCTTGATTCAATACTTCTGGATCCTGCAGGTGGTGACCTTCCCTGTGTTGGACATCTGTCCTTGTTCATTTGCTGAAGTTTGGAGCTAAGCTCATTGATCACATTGGCTTTAGGTTCTGCATTGAGGGGGTTCGGGAGCTCATGGGGGTCCCAAAGTTTAGTGCCTCGCTGAGCAAGCTTTTTGCGAAGCTCAGATTGTGCTTCACAACCCAGGGCTGGCGGTGCGGCTGGTGGTGACTGTCCGAAGGACTCCATGATCTCGTGCATCAAAGAGTCCCTGTAAAGTGCATTGCTTTTATTGACTATGGGCTTCATTTTTGGCTTTGGTGGAACAGGTGGTCTGTCCATCAAAAAAGTCTGCCCATCTGCATAGACTATACATGTGTCGTCAATTCCCTCTGATGAAAGAGTAGAGATACTGGACACTGTGGAAATTGTACTGTTGGCCTCAAAGCGAGGGTCTCCACTGTTCCGACTGTCGGCTTCCTCGATGCCTGAGTCGGTGATGGGCTCAAACATTTCTGGAGGTGGTGGAGGGTAGGTGTGAGTAATCATGCAGTTTACAAGCCCCGGAAGATACTTGGACTCCACACTGTCAATTGTAGAAGGACGTGAATGATAAGCAGGTCCAATTGTTGCATTATTCGTTTTCTGCTTGAGAATCTCTGCTACCTGGTCCTCAGGAAGATCAATGCTGTTGGCAAACTCCAGAGGTGGAGGCAAGGGTTCAAACTCCTCATCAATATCCACTGAGGTCATTGGGGGAGGAGGAATAGTGCAGGAAAACCTGACGGGCTCCTCCACAGAGGTGGCAGAGGTGATGACGTTCCTCGTATGAGGTGGCTGGGAGTTGGGGGCTGTATGTTTGACGTTTGAATCAATGGGTGCACTGTCCATTCCTAGGGACTCTTCTTGTCCTAATCTACCAGGCTGACCGTTTACTTGTAGCTTGGCCTTATCTCGTGTGTGAACCATGAGGAGCCCCGCTGAGTTCTGTTGCGATGTGTTATTGGTGTTTTTCGACTGCTCGGATGGATTACTTTCCTTTGCCTTAACTGTTTCGTGATTGGACTCTCTTGTGTGTCTAAACAAACCTCCACAATCTTTAGCTTGACCCACTGCAGCTGTGGCAACAAATTTGTCTTCAATATAGGACCGTAGCTTGGTGTCTATGAAGAGTAGCTGGTTAAGGTTTGCTTTGTGAGGTACTGCTTTAGGTGGAGGAAGAGGGGGTTGCACTTGCTCCTTCATAGCTCTATTACTTGCAGCTAGACCCAGAGCCAAGTGTGGACGAATATCACAAGCTTTTCCTGATGTCTGGTTTTGGAAATCTCCATCATTGAGACTGATGGGACTGTCTGTATTGGGGAAGCTCCTGGTGCGTGTAGTGAGGGGCTCAGTTGTTGGTTCTGGGATAGTAAAGTAAGCCATGTCCCCTGCACTTCCAATTTGCTGGACCTCGATTAAAGAAGCCGGTGGAGCCATAAGCTTTTGTAAACTCGTATCACTGGCAAACATGCCTTCATCTATGGACTTAGACTGGCGTAAACGAGGGGTAGGGATAAATGGATCCTCGTCTCCGAGATCCATCGACAGGAAAGCTGGGGAGTACTTACGTGCTTCAAGCCGCTTCTCACGGTCACGTACTGCCCCAGCAATAGCAACTGCAAAAGGGTTTTTCACGCTGTGACTGCCGTCTGGCAGTAGTTGGCCTGGTAGCTCGGAGGCGGTAGTCTCAATTTCCATGCTGCTTCCTCGGCTGCTTTTGCCGCTACTGCTAGTTGAAGGCTCTTTGACAATAATGGTTGGTATTGGGATTGAACAGGTTTTCCCAGGGCTATCCTCAACATGTGGCTGCTTTATCAATATACCCTTCCTACGAGCTGGTTTTGGTGGGATATACAAGGTTTTGCTAACAATGTCTAAATATGGGTTATCTGGCACATGAGCCCTGTTATGGGAACACATGTTTTGCTGGGCAGCCAAAGGAGTTTGACAGTCATATTGTTCAAAGTTCAGGCGATGGTACCCGACCACGTCTCGGTCTATAGTGTGGCATCTGCCTGTTGAGTTCTGTGTGTAAATGGGCT
Organism: Ptychobarbus kaznakovi; assembly: GCA_027422405.1. Taxonomy (NCBI): domain Eukaryota; kingdom Metazoa; phylum Chordata; class Actinopteri; order Cypriniformes; family Cyprinidae; genus Ptychobarbus; species Ptychobarbus kaznakovi. Next base: position 17,355,100 of record CM049809.1, read on the forward strand.
GGTTGGGCTCATATCCTTGTGCCATAGGAGTACTGGGGTTGTAAGGTGGGGATGGAGGAGAGACGCCAGGAGGTGGGGGAATATCCTCAGAAGTGTCAGGCATAGAGAGACTTCTGGTGAACTTTAGCAGTGGAGCTATCAGGAACTTCTTTTCTTCTCCTGCGATTCCTTAGGAAAGAAACATGTTTAGACGAACACCTGAATAAGCTGCTTAGTTTTTTTTTTTTTTTTTTACAGTCACATCTTCAGTTGAGCATCTAAAGTAGCAAGGAAATATTTACCAATGGACTTTTGTCTTCTCATAGAGCTTTTTAGCACACGAACATAACTTCCATGGGATCTTCCAGGAACACTAGGGGGGACGACAGCAACTCCTGGCCTTTCAGACGTGGATGGCTGTAAAAGAGATTTGGTGATAAGAGCTCAATGTACACAAGACAGTTTTAAGTACAATTATGCATCATGCTTATTTTAAACTATTAGACAAAAGCAACTTACATTAAAATCCATGGGTGAGGCCATAAAGCGGCTTGAGGGGCGGGGCTTGATAGTGGCAACTTTGTCCAATGATCCTTTTTCATGCCCAAGCTTCTGTGACGTCACAGTCTCTTCAATTTTATCTGCAAAAGGCAGAAATGTCTAAGGGACGGGAGTAAAAATTGCATTCCATCTTTAACACAGGCATCTTTTTCTACAACAGTTTGTCAATTGATCACAGGGATACAGTGTAAACGAAAAAAGTGCTTGCATTGTAGTAAACGATAAATAATGATCATTTTCAGAGCCATGGACAGCAACACACCTGAATCCAATCTAATATTATGATAAAGAAAATCTACATATTTTTTTACACTTCACTAAAATAAACCTCTATTAAACTATTAAAATAATAATAATATGATTTCAGCTTACATCTTGATGGTTTAAACTTATTTTAAAGCTTGTTTTGTTTTATTATAACTCATTTTAGGCCACCTTGCAGATATTAGGTTGGGTTGAGAGCCACTGATCCAGCTCTATCACATCAAAACAACAACAACAACAACAACAACAACAACAAAAAATGAAATCTTGCACGAAAATTTTAGTGGCATGTATTTTGACTTTCATAACTTCCTGAACCTTCTTTACTTCGTTTGGTAGGTTATTGGTAATTGGCACATTGTGGAAGTGGACAAATTGGCTGGAACGGTCTACAGATGTATTCATAGTATCCACAGACCACTCAGATCTGTTCATTAAAAAAAATCCATAGTATTCCTGGAGTCACCATCATCACAAGAATGTGATGCCATCTAACAAAACAAAAAACAGCCAGAGACTCACCGCACCTTTAAGAGAATCCAACCGAGGTGCATAGACCACAAAAATATTACAAAACTCAAAATGTATCCTCACATAAGGAAGCAAAAATAACACTCCCTCTCATCGTGCATCACTTCTGGGCTCCCATATCAAAATTAGGTTTAGGAATAAATCAATTATTTTATTTACAATGAAATAATGCAAAGGCAATAAATAGACCATTCATATTGCATCATCCCTCGAGGATGCACACAGCAACAAACACACAGAGACCAGTGCAAGATGAATCACGAACGAATGCCTCATGATTAGGTTCTTTTGAATTGAATATTCCCGGTTCAATACAAGTAAGCTCAACCAACAGTGGCATAATGTTGATTGTCTCATTATGACACATGACTACCCAAAATGTTTTTGCTTTTTATGTACGGATTGAAAGAACTGAACAGTCACTTCATTTATCCCATGCATTCAAAAGGACTGGATTTCGTGAATTAAACTCTTGGGCTGAAAATAGGCCGATGCAGAAGTATAAAGCAGCCTTTAGGGATTGATCCGATTACTAACCCTAATCCAAGCAATAGTGACAGTGATGCTTGACTTCACAAACACTACTCAAATAAGAGAACTGATTGTTAAATAGCTCACCTAATTCTTCTAGTTCAGATGTCATGGACTTGGATCGCATTGAGAGTGCAGTTGTCGGGGCTCTCTTGGGTGGAGGAGGAGCTACGGCAATACAAAACACATCTAAATATACACACCACTGCTGATGTGAAGTTTAGCATTTAGTCACGATTTACTGATGAATAGACAACAAAAGTCACTCAAGAACACAGTTTAGCTTTCATGTGCTGACCCCAAAAGAAATCTGTAAACAGTCCGTTTCCTTACATCGTTTGTCCAGACTACACATGTGCAACAGTAAGCGTTAAGTACCTTTTTTACGGGTTTTGTCGTCTTGTTCGGGATTCCTGCTCACCGTCACCACTTTAAGGACGATTCGGTTTCCTCCATGTTTAATCATGTTAACGACCTGCCGGTGTCCCATCTTCACCACGTCTTGATGGTTGACCTGTAACAGAAATCACACTGCTCAGGGTGTCACTGGTCATTACTTGCTTCTGTTTGAGGTTGAAGGATCTGAAGAGGTTTACTACAGCAGTTGCAGCTCCTAAAGGAGGTTGAAACCACCTGTGTTGACTTTCTTAATGCATGTTCCTAGTCTTGTGAATTATTTACTGAACGAGTTATTCCAGCGCTCTAACTGATCTCGGAGAATATTTCAGCAATTATGAGGCCGTTTCACACCGAGCACGAACCGATTAATCGCTTTCTGCTAATTCACACCTGCACACTAGGTGGCGCCAACTAATATGACGTCTCATATATGGATTTAACATCGTCCGCTGCTCAGCATTTAATTAAGATAAATAAAGTTGGGTTCTATGCCAGAAACAAATTATCTATACAGCTTAAACATCTTAAAATACAAACTGAAGTAGCATCAAGCCACATTTGAAAATGTATGCACGTTAATTATTAATGTTTTTGCTTTAAACCATCATTGAGTGCTTGTAATAACTTCTGATTGTGATCAATATTTGATTTTCATTCTATAATAGTCAGACAAGCTTGTCTGCCACACTGCTTACTGTCATAAACATCCTTTATTGTTATAAAAATACCACGAGCTGCATACAAAACACATGCAGAAAATAGTCATAATCATGTCTATTTTATTTCATAGTTGATGTGTAGAAATCTATTTAACTCTATTTTTTTTAATAAGGAAGATCTAGAGAGTTAACTCACACACCTGGAAGAAAACGGACAGATTGCATAATTCAGTGGAGAATTAATATAAATTATATTAAGAATATATCTGTTCTCAGATACCAAAGATAACAAGAACTCGGAATACACTCCTTCGTTATTTAACAAATTTTTGCCAAGTTGCGAAAGGAAGGTAAATTTGTTGCTAAAAGCTGCTAAATAACATTATGACGTCATTACGTAATCGCGACGCAAAATTGTGTCTCTACATCAAATCTCAGCAAAACATATATTTCATATATGTTAATGTAGATTTGTTTGTAAAATAATAAAAATGCATAATACAATATATTCAATATAATATCGAATTATTAAAAACTTAAACATTTTTGAATGACTAAAATTAGTTTTTTTATTATTAGCTAGTAAAACTATACATTCTGAACAATTATACTACTAAGCAGTGCATTAGTTAGTTAGTGTGCTACACTCTTAAGAAAATTCTGTAAAATAATCTACAATGTTAATAATAAGGTATTTTCTGATTTATTCACTGGTTTTTAGCTGCATTTCTAACTACGCATTGCATTTTGTGTTTTCGGGTTACAACGGATAATAGATAACAGATAATGTCCAGAAAAATTTCAATTTTTATTGATATTTTTCTTACAGCGTGTACTGACTGATCAACAATTACAGGTACAAGTTAGTAACAAAGTATATCATGGATGAACAATTATTTAATTATTTATTAGTATTAGTATTACCGCAAGGCATCTTTGGTTTACTTTTTTTGTGTAATTTAAATTGTAAATGTCTGCCTTTTTATCAGTCGCTTATCAAATATTTCTAAACCAACAACAATATGCAAGTGCTATATTAGTATATCATTATAGTGTTGTATTTGAATTTCACAAAGACACGTGCAGCATTGTGTCCAAGCAATAATAATTTGTAAAAAGAAGAAAACGTTAATCGAATCATGAGTTGAGTGAATCGTTACCTACTTAATTTTGTTATGGCCATGACATAATATCACATTCCCACGAGTTAATAAGACGTTCCCATGACGAAACTAAGTGAACCATTCATGTCCCCTCCTGGGCACCGTAGTGTACACTATGCAGGGCTCTCACCTCGACGAGAAAGTCCCCGGTGCGGAGCCCCATCTGCCAGGCGCCGCCGCCCTCATCCACAGACTCCAGGTACTGCAGCGCGGGGAACGCAGGGGTCGGGATGAACTCCTCGATGGGGGTGTCTGCTGTGGAACCCAAAACACAACAGAGCCTTCGCGTTATGACGACGCCAGCTTCATGTGACGTCTGATTTATTTCTGTTGCACGCTCTCAACGACAACTCTCATGACAAAAGCAAACTACATTAAAGGGTTAGGAAGCTACACAGGAGTATGTTTGCTGAAATATAAAAGCCTCTGCATGCATTTTTCATGTGCGAGTGTGTAGATTTCACCGAGTTGCTCCTTGCCTTCGGCTCGCACGAGCTCTCTGAAACTAACAGTGAAAGCTGACAGTTCCCATAAATCATTCGCAGTGATCAGAAATAGGCTTGCTGAAGATCCCAGTGCTCTGCTGTGTACGGAAGTTCTAAGCGGCCATGCATTATTATATTTTTTCTGTCTTGTTTTCTCGTGATCACGACTTAATTTTCTTGTGATCTCGACATAACGAAAGTTGTTTTGTCGTTATCACGACTTAATTTTCTCGTGATCTCGACATAACGAAAGTTGTTTTGTCGTTATCACGACTTAATTTTTACATTTTAATTTCTACATTTTCTGTGTATTCGGCATGAGAAAATGCTATAGAAGCAGCATCATGGATGATCGTATTCGCTTTTACTTTTGATCAGGGACTCACTCAAACTGAAATAGCTCTGTGTCTGTCAGTGATTGACGACTTACACATAAGTGTTCGACACTTGAGAAGGAGGCTGTCGGGTCTGCAACTTTATCGTCGAAGACAATATAGCGACCCTGAACGTGTAGTCACGTGTAGTCAAATTCAATTTCCTCGGGGACGCCCCTCTCTCTCAATGCAGAGATAAAGTCCATATTTGCTGCAGGAAATTAGTAACTTTATGATGGAGATATCAGCCGCTAGCGCGTACACCATAATATTCGCCAGAAACATTCACAAGGTGCGGGATTTTCTCGCGATAGCTACAATTACGTCGTGAGAAAACGGTTTTTACGTTGAGATCCACAACTTTCGTTATGTCGAGATAACGACAAAACAACTTTCGTTATGTCGAGATCACGAGAAAATTAAGTCGTGATAACGACAAAACAACTTTCGTTATGTCGAGATCACGAGAAAATTAAGTCGTGATAACGACAAAACAACTTTCGTTATGTCGAGATCACGAGAAAATTAAGTCGTGATAACGACAAAACAACTTTCGTTATGTCGTGATCACGAGAAAACAAGACAGAAAAATTATAATAATGCATGGCCGCTTAGAACTTCCGTAGTACAGTATCTTCCCTGATTGGGGTTTCACTTCATTTTGATGGTCCCTTTCACACATTTACATTTATGCATTTAGCAGATGCTTTTATCCAAAGCGAATTACATTGCATTCAAGTTACAGTTTCTACATTTTATCAGGTCTTGCTTTCCCTGGGAATCGAACCCATGATCTTGGCGTTGCTAGCGCCATGCTCTACCAGTTGAGCTACAGGAAAGCGCATTCTGTACACATTCTGTAGACTATATGTAGGTCTGTCGCAATAATCAATATATTGACTTATTGCACAATATATGTACATGACTCTGGTGATGCAATATATCGCCCATTATACTTGCATTAAAAAAATACTGCAACCATGTTTTAATTGCATTCCACTTGCACCTGTCTTTTGCAGCTTCTCGTACATAAAGTGGTGTAGTCATGAGATGCTCGTTCAAATTTAAAGTGCCCCTATTATGCCATTTTTAAGGTTGCTAATATTGCTTTATGAGTGTCCTAAAACAGGTTTGTAAAAAACTCTTTCGTTTTCTCTTAATTTTACCTAATGATTCGTAAACGTCTCGTGCGAAGTCTCTCTAAACCCCGCCTTTCCGTGAGCCTGTGATTGGTCAGAGGGCGCAGTCCTTTGTGATTGGTCTACAGCGTGAATGACAGCCAATGGGTGGACATTATGCAAATGTGTTACTTTGTGACGTACAGACATAACAGAATAAGATTCTAATTCCTGAAGACTCATTTAGGGCGATTGCTATTAACTATATTTATCGTGCAATATCGGCGTCACACCTTTGCAGATCGTTTATGTTCACATACTGCTACACAGTGGCAGGGGTGTGTTTGTTGGGGGTGCTAAGGGGGGGAGGGGTGTTTAACAGTTCATAGTGTGCGCTAATAACTAATTAAATTGAGGGAAAGTAACTAACTTAAGCTATGTTTTTTATATACATCAGCTTTGAAAAAGGCATATTTTACTTCATTAAACTTGCCACTGTTATTAGTAACATACTAATGCCAAATATGATAATCACTGCTGTGAGGATAATTAAATAGCCTATTAGCTTACTCCTCATTGAAAATGTTTATATTTTTTTTTTTTTACCGGTCTATTAATTTATACAATGGCTTATAGGCCTATATTTAAAATGAATTACGCTGCAGTCATCAATGTAAATTCAGAGCAGCTTTATTTCAGGCACTGATTTTCAAAAACAACCTATTTAACGCAAAATACGTTTCTTCTCATGTTACGAGCCCAAAAAAAGGGAATAATTTAAGACCGTTATATGTTAGAGTAGATTCGTCTCTCGTTGTCTCTGAGAGAATATGCGCCGTTGATGCACGCTAACTGACGTTTTTCTACTTTCACTTTCGCTTAAGTTTGCGCGTTGCTTGCTCGAGTTGCTTTACCCCTCCCCCATAATATCAATTGTTTATAGGCCACATATTAGGCACTTTTTCTAAGGTTTTTAATGTTTATTTTTCAATGTTAATGAGAGTGAAAAAACAGAAAAATCATTAGGAAATCCTCGGAGGGGCTAAACTAGTTTCAGATGAGGCTATAGTCACCTTAAAGCCCCGCCACTGCTGCTACATGACAAGCTGCATGGAAGGTAATGTTCGAAAAGGAATAATAGGGGCACTTAAAAAAATGCTTATACAAAAAAAAAAAAGTTCTGCAGATATGGCCTTGTTTAGTGCCTTTGTGCATACAGACATCTGACGGATAACGGGGCATTCACACCAGATGCGACTTGCACGAATAAATCGCGCTATTCGCACGTAGTTTGACGCTTGAACATTTTGAGTTTACTCGCTTCATTCGCGTGTGAAATTCCTCTATTGTTGTTTCAGATTTCTGCTCGCTACGTCGTGATCACGTCACTACTAGAGCAAGCTCCTTATTGGTTAACGCGGCGCAAAATATTCACCAAAGTTCAGATTTTTCAACTCATGCGTTATTCGCAGGATGTCTATCGCGTCTTTGCATTGACTTAACATGTAAATCACTCGCGATTAACGCTTCATTCGCGTCTGGTGTGAACGCACCTTAAGAGTAGTGATTGTGTTTTTCAGCAATAGTGTCCACGCTTAGTTTACAGAGAAAATACAGTCAGGGAAACATCTGTAGATAGTAACAAGCCAATACATGCATTTAGATTTTTTTCAACTTGTTAGAAAATGTTTATTTATTCAAGTATCTAATATTTGAATACTTAATTTCCATTATTCCATCTTCTTGAGAATTAAACGTTTGTTGTCATTTGGAAGTGTGTAGGCCATAATTATATATTCAGTGGCATAATATGGTCTTAAAATGACAATAATATCACTTATCGCAATTGTTTCTGGGGCAATTCATTGCACAACAATTATGGTGACAGGCCTAACTACAGGTAACGCTTCAGACTGGTCGGGTTAGAATAAGTTGACATGTACTCGCCCAGTGGCGGCTGATGGTCTTTCAAAGAGGGGAAGCTCATTTTCGGCCTACATCATAAAAATTGTCCGTTTATTTATACTTAAATTCTGCCCTACGTTCCTTTTCAAGAAAATGCTCTGTGACCCTGTCGTACCAACTAGGCGTCTTTTCCAGTGACGCTAGCCTAGCCTACTGTATGTATGTATGAATGAATGAATGAATGAATAAATGAATGAACAAACAAACAATCTAAAAAAAAAAGATATTAAACTCGATGGAGGAAATGTGGGAATTAGGTTAAACTGAAACAAGGAATGTGGTGTATAATAGGGTTGTCACGATACCATAAAAATGTCTTACAATACTATACCAGCTTAATTTATAATTCAATTCTACAAAATGAATCAAAATTTAATAAATAAATAGATGTAAGTGAAAACAGACAATATTATTCTCTGAATACTTAATTAATGTGAATGAATGACTGGCTATTGTTATCCATGAAATGATCTAAACAAAACTCATCTTAGCACTGCACAGAAGCTGCATCAAGTGACATTTAGATGTGGCATTTATTCATTTAGACTATATTTATAATTGCATGAATAATGTTATGAGATTAATGTTTTAAATACTAAATTCTGAATATAGAAATATGTTGGAAAATAATGTAATATGCCTACTTTTAGATGGGAAACTTAAAACGGCCAGCAGGTGTGTGTTTGTGATTGAATCACTGAGTCATTCAAACGATTCTTTCAAAACGGCTGAATCCTTCAGGAGCGAATCAAATGACTGTTTTTATGAATGGCTTCGTGAATCAGTGATTCGCCCAAATCAACGCGGATTTGGATTCGAACACAAACGAAACAAAAACAGCACTCTTGCTCGTGTCAGGAGCATTTTTTGCTCGCATATCTTGAAATTTCCGAGTTAAGCAGCATGTATATTAAAACATAACATTATAAATGAATAATAAAAAAAATAATGATTGATAAGAACCAAGTGCAAAGCCGCTTTGGGACTGAGCTTGAATAGCTTCAGCGTCAGCGACTTTTTATTGTACACAATCGCTGTCAATCAAAAGGAGATACAGACCGTCCAATCATCACGCAGAAGCCCAGCGTCCAGGCCAGCCCACTCCTCCATTCACCCCCAGAGACGCTGAGCGTCCGTGGGCGGGACATAATCACAGCATTTATCCAATGACCGTCTAGTTTCGAGGCACTGAAAAAAACTGTTCAGAGCAGCCCCATTGAAGTCAATGGACGCTGGGCTTCAGCAGGGAAATACACTGACGCTACGGGAATGTATGAGAAGGAAATCGACCTGCTATATGTAGCTGATTCTGAACGAACTCGTATTCGAGATGAACGTGATCTAACGCATTTTTAGTCAATAAAATGTTAACACAATAGTACATATTTGACCATTAATTTTTTGACATTATAGGGGAAGCTGAGCTTCCCTTGCAGTCTTAAAGAAATCCCCACTGTACTCGCCAAGTTACTTATATTAAAGTCTGTTGGGAGACCATCACAATAAAGAGTCACAGAGACGGCTGTATGTTCGGTCATGAGGGAGAAATGTAAACAAACAGCTTATACAGTCAAACCAAAAATTATTCAGACAGCAGATATAATTTTTGATATTTTTACTAGCGGGTGCAGGACAGTATAGTTAATTTATGTAAATGAGGATAGCCAAATAAAGTGAACTGTGATATATTATACCACAAATATTATTCACACAGTGGACTAGCAGCAAAATTGGGAGCAAAGTTTATTCAGACAGTTTGAGCTGATCATGTTTTGCTTCAGTGTTTTATTTAATTGCTAATGCGACCTTTTTACACACAGACTGAACACAATGTTGAAGGTGTCTGAATACATTTTGGTTTGACTATGATTACATTTTTTTTCTGTACCATTAAGAATACTGCAGGCACCCCTGATAGTGTGTATGTTTAGATGGCTCAAAGTGTGTGTGTGTGTGTGTGTGCGCGTGTGTGTGCGTGTATGCGCGTGTGAGTGTGTGTGTGTGTGCGTTTATGCGCGTATGAGTATGAGTATGTGTGTGTGTGCGTTTATGCGCGTGTGAGTGTGTGTGTGCGTGTGAGTGTGTGTGCGTGTATGCGCGTATGAGTGTGTGTGTGCGTTTATGCGTGTGTGTTTGTGTGTGTGTGTTTATGTGTGTGTGTGTGTGTGTGTGTGTGTGTGTGTGCGTGCGTGTGTGTGTGTGTGTGTGTGTGCGTGTGTGTATGTGTGTGTGTGTGCGTTTATGCGCATGTGAGTGTGTGTGTGCGCGTGTGAGTGTGAGTGTGTGCGTGTATGCGCGTGTGTGTGTGTGCGCGTGTGTGTACGTGTATATGTGTGTGTGTGTGTATGTATGTGTGTGTGTGTAAGATACTTTGTGAAAAGCAGCACACTTTAGCATAATCTTAAAAAGCCCAAAATAATACACTTAAGTGGGAACTGAAAGTAATGTTTTGACTGCATCTTTATATGTCATTTCATAGTTACTTATTTTGTCTTTGAAATATGGTTAAAGTTACTGCTGAATTCACTGACATTATGATCAACTAAAATATAATTTAATGTAATTTCTCTTGAAACTTGACAGTCAATATAGTTAGATGCACATTACCAATTTAGTACATTTAAAGTAAATTACGTTTAAGTGTAATTTCAAATAACACACTACAGTTAAAATAATAATCAAGTAGTTTACATGTGCTTTGGTATGTTAGTCAACATTCAAACACGTCAAAGATTATTCAAACTATTAGTTCAAATAAAATGTCTTTAAAATGCAAACGTACATCTATTACAGAGTGCACTTTTTAAAAGTCTGCTTAAGTGTGCTAAACTAAGTCATGAAAGTATCTCTCCAAGTCACTTAAGTGGTATTTTATTTAATTAATATTACATCATCTTTTGCATATAATGCAAAAATATACTTTTAAGATTTGAAGTGCACATACAATCAAGTGCACTTCTTTTGCAGAAGAGACTATACGAGCTCTGACATAATAATTTCTAGTCTGAATGCTTGTGTTCTTCATCATGACAGATCTTCATCACTGTGTGCGTGCGTGTGAGTATGAATGCGTGCGCGTGCGTGTGAATGTGTGTGTGTGCGTGCGTGCGTACGTGCTTGTGTGTGTGCGCGTGTTTGAGTGTGTGTGTATGCGTGCGCCCGCGCGTGTGAAGTGTGTGTGTGTGTGTGTGTGTGTGTGCGCGCGCGTGTGTGTGTGACCGACCGCCAACGTCTCATGATGATGAAGAAGATGATGATGATGATGAAGACGAGGATGAGGTCTCACCTTTAGCACCTCGCAGCACAAACCCGAAGCCTTCGTTGTCCTGCTTCATTAAAACCACTGTTTTCTGCTCGGCCACACAGTCGCTGTGGAGGAAATGACGCGCGTTATTCAAGCCCTTCATCGTCATCCTCCTCCTCATCCTCACCGCCGCGCGGTTCATCATGACAGATCATCGGTATCGATCGGTATCGATCACTCGATGTCTCCGGTGATCAATGGCGATGATCATAAACGCGCGCGTTCCTCGCGTCTCTCCGTCATTACCGCGAGCTCCGGACGCGTGTTCAGATGCTCCGCTTACCGCGTCAACAACGCGACGCTCTCAGCGTGAGACGCGATGCAGCGACCAGTACGTCTGACGCATGTGTCACAGACGCGCGTCATTTATGCCAACTTCAGAAAAGGAAGATAAGGGACACTCACAATAGCGTTACTGTACATCGTGAATCTCAGTGCCTGCGTTTCCAAGACATAAACACGTTTATTTACGTGCATTTTAATTCGAAATATAATTTTAATGTCATAAAAAAGTCACTCGATACACAAACCATTAGCCTGAGCAAGTTGTAGCACGTGTGCATTGTAACAGCTACATCAATACATGTAAAGTACCATTAAGCTCTCTTCAAAATGATACATGATACTAAATGACAGGTTTCGGGTTAGGTTGTGTCACTTTGTTGCAACCATGTACAGTACGAATTAATGAAAAAACATTTTCCATTAAAGAGAACTTAAATAATTATTACTGGCTTCTTATAATACTTTTTTTTTTTTAAATGAGGCCCAATGTTAAGAATATAAGTTATTATTTTTTATTTATACAAATTTTTTATGAGGCCCAATGTTAAGAATATAAGTTATTATTTTTATTTATTTATTTTTATTTTTTATGAGGCCCAATGTTAATAATATGTTATTATTTTTATGTTATAATTTTTTTTATGAGGCCCAATGTTAAGAATATAAGTTATTATTTGTATTTATTTATTTATTATTATTTTTATGAGGCCCAATGTTAATAATATAAGTTATTATTTTTATTTATTATTATAATTTTTTATGAGACCCAATGTTAATAATATGTTATTATTTTTATTTTTTGATAATATTTTTTTATGAGGCCCAATGTTAATAATATAAGTTATTATTTGTATTTATTTATTATTATTTTTTATGAGACCCAATGTTAATAATATAAGTTATTATTTGTATTTATTTATTGTTATTTTTTATGAGGCCCAATGTTAAGAATATAAGTTTTATTATTATTATTTAATTTTTTATGAGGCCCAATGTTAAGAATATGTTTTATTTTATTTTTTTATTATTATTTTTGTCTGAGGCCCAATGTTAGGAATATAAGTTATGTATTTTTTTTTTTTGAAAAGCCCAATATTACGAATATAAGTTATTATTAAAAAAAATTCTGAGGCCCAATGTTAAGAATATAAGTTATTATTTAGATTTTTTTCTGAGGCCCAATGTTAAGAATATAAGTTATTAATATAAATATAATTTTTTTCTTCTGAGGACCAATGTTAAGAATATAAGTTTTTTTTTATGAGGCCCAATGTTAAGAATATGTTTTAATTGTTTTTATTATAATTTTTGTCTGAGGCCCAATGTTAAGAATATAAGTTATTATTTTGATTTTTTTCTGAGGCCCAATGTTAAGAATCTAAGTTATTATTTAGATTTTTTTCCGAGGCCCAATGTTAAGAATATAAGTTATTAATATCAATATATTTTTTTTTTCTGAGGCCCAATGTTAAGAATATAAGTTATTCATATATATATATTTTTTTTTTCTGAGGACCAATGTTAAGAATATGTCGTAATTGTTTTTTTTTTTATTATAATTTTTGTCTGAGACCCAATGTTAAGAATATAAGTTATTATGTATTTTTTATTTTTTCTGAAGCCCAATGTTAAGAATATAAGTTATTATTATTTTTTTTCTGAGGCCCAATGTTAAGAATATAAGTTATTATTTAGATTTTTTTCTGAGGCCCAATGTTAAGAATATAAGTTATTAATATAAATATATATATTTTTTTCTGAGGCCCAATGTTAAGAATATAAGTTATTCATATATATATATATTTTTTTTTTCTGAGGACCAATGTTAAGAATGTCGTAATTGTTTTCTTTTTTATAATAATTTTTGTCTGAGGCCCAATGTTAAGAATATAAGTTGTTATGTATTTTTTTTTTTTTCTGAAGCCCAATGTTAAGAATATAAGTTATTATGTATTTTTTTTTTTTTCTGAAGCCCAATGTTAAGAATATAAGTTATTATTTGTATTTTTTCTGAGGTCCAATGTTAAGAATATAAGTTCTTCTTATTATTATTATTTTCCTCTATTTAACCAGGACAACTTGTCTTTTTGATCACATCTTCCCACAGATGTTGCGTAGCTGGGCTGGTCATGTGACACATGCCGTAAATACAGAAGGAACAGATCTGCGAGAGTCTGCAGCATCACTGCCAGTTAAAGACTTCCAGCGGAGGGCATATGATCGAGTCGTTTCAACTTAAACCGTTAGTCGACTAGTACTCTTCAGCCATGTGTTCAACTTCCATTTGATGAGATTGATAATCTCTAGATCAATATTAATTGTAACCGTTTTAATTTGAGGGTCATAGGTATGGAAGGTTTTACATGTAGTTGACAAATCAAATGCACAAATGCAATATCATTTCCTCATAAAATATTATATATTATAAAGATACAAGTTAAAAAAATCAAATATAATTTTCATAATCAATACGGTACAACACCGGATCATAATATAAATTATTGCATGCTCAAATTTAGATCAATCAAATGCAAGATTCTAAGTGACGTGGTATAATAATGTTTTTAACAGTGTAATATGTAATAATACCAATATTTATATCTATAAACAGGACTTAATAAAACAATACACTTCATATGTAAACATCCTTTGGGGCAGTTTAACTCCTAACGACTTACTAAATCACTTTAACGCTGGCCTCTCAACGACTATTGTCTTATATATAATTATATAGACTAAATATTTAGTAAAATATCTTTTATGTACTGGGCTTAAATCCTTATAAAATGGTTAAAAGTATATCTACGTGTGTCGGCAAAAACAGGCTTTTTCAGGACACACATCAAACACTTAATTAATTAATTGATGTTAGTTTAATTGTTAGTTAGCTGGTTAATATGTAGGCGTGGCTAAGATTAGTTTCTTAGTACGACAACAAAATTAAATATAATAATTATATATATATAAAAAAAATTATGATAAAAAACAGGAATACAATTATACATTATCAATGGTGCAAATTACAAACAAAAAAAATAAAATAAATTCACAGACATTTAAAGCCTGCTGTGTTCACAACATAAGGATGCATTTCCTGCCTAACGATGTGTTTTTAATTAAAAAAGTCACGGTAGAGGTATAAACGGTCCTTGATCTTGTGACATAAGAGATCAAGGTCAAGGTCAAGGTTTCTTTATTTGTCACATGATAAATTATACAAGGTATAATCAAAAGTGAAATGTAGGTCAAATCAGGTCCGCTCAGTGGACAGTGCAAAGAATAAAAAATAAAAAATAAAATCAAAATTAAATTATATAAAAGTATCACCACACAAGAGTATATATATATATATATATAGGTAAAAAAAGAAATAAGAAGTAAAATGTGCAATAGAATAAAGAAAGGTGCAAAACAGTAAACCAGTAAGATGTGCAAAACAAATTGGATGTGCAAAAACATTATATGGGACTTAATAAATATTAGTATAAACAGGAGGGATGAGAGGGATGTGCAACGGGTTGTACTGGGTATGCACACATAGCGGCAATACGGATGATGAGAATATGAATGTTTTTGTTATTTTTTTTTACAGATAATAATGAGTCTTGTGAAAGTTTATGGAACTGAGTTTGTGTTAAGGAGCCTGATGGCCTGAGGGAAGAAGCTCTTCCTCAGTCTCTCTGTCTTTGCCATCAAGCTCCTGTAGCGCCTGCCAGATGGCAGTAAACGGAAAAGATGGTTACCGGGGTGGTTTGAGTCTTTGGTGATTTTAGCAGCTCTGCTTCTGCAGCGTTTGAGGTAGATGCCCTGCAGAGAGGGGAGTGTAGATCCTGAGATGCGCTCAGCTAAGCGCACGACTCTCTGCAGAGCTTTGCAGTCCTGGTTTGTGGCATTATTATACCACACTGAGATGCACTGAGTCAGTACACTTTCTATGGCCCCTGAATAGAAAGTTTTCAGGATAGCTGGAGAGACCCTGAATTTCCTCAGCTGTCGCAGATGGTACAGTCTTTGCCTGGCTTTCTTAACCTGTGTTTGAATGTGTGTAGTCCATGTCAGGTCCTCGGAGATGTTTACACCGAGGTACTTGAAGCTGCTCACCCTCTCCACAGGGGTCCCACTGATCATAAGAGGAGTGTAGGGCTGCTGCTGTCTCTTCCTGAAGTCCACGATCAGCTCTTTGGTTTTGCTCACGTTCAGAGAGAGGCAGTTGTCCTGGCACCATGATGTAAGTCTCTCCACCTCATCCAAGTATGCGGTCTCGTCATCGTTGTTAATGAGGCCCAGAACCACAGTATCATCAGCAAATTTAATGATAGATGTGGAGCTGTGAGAGGACACGCAGTCGTGTGTGTAGAGAGAGTATAGCAGGGGGCTCAGGACACAGCCCTGTGGGGCTCCTATGTTCAGGGTGATTGAGTTGGAGGTGAACTGGCCGACTTTCACCACTTGTGGTCTGGCGGTGAGGAAATCTTGAATCCAGTCACAAAGTGAAGTGTTAAGGCCGAGGTCTGAGAGTTTGACAGCTAGCTTGGTGGGGACTATAGTGTTGAAAGCTGAGCTATAGTCGATGAATAGCAGCCTGACATAGTTGCCATTTTTGCTGTCGATGTGAGTGAGGGAGGAGTGCAGTACCTGGGAGATGGCATCATCAGTAGACCTATTTGGCCTATTTGGCCGGTAGGCAATCATAGTGTATCAAATCATAGGCAATCATAGTGTATCAAAACATAAGTTCAACTCTTGCAGCATTGTCTCATATTTGATGAAGTTTGCATGATTGATTGATTCTGTTGTGAAGCCGCTTTGATGGTGTAGTGCTGTATAGTACTACAGAAACTTGACTCAGAGACCCGTGTGCTTTCAATCAGGTCCGGTTGAGGTCTTACCTGTCGACGCTGTCGTAGGAACCGACTGTGAAATGTCTGAAGAGTTTTTTCCTGTCACTGCGCTCCATTCGGCTCTCTGGTGAACACATGATTATAACAAGTCATCTTATGATCAAGCACATTAATGGAGTCATTCAGCCTCTGATCAATGAACAACTCGTTTAAGCTCATTTACATATTTAGCTTTTAACGTTACAGGTGAAGAATGAAGCAGTCACTCACTCGGTCTCTCTTTGTCAGGTTTGACGGCAATCTCTTCCAGACACCTGGCAGGGAACCAGCCCACCTGCCCTCGACAGATGCCCTCCCAGTATCCACCTTCACCCACACTCAGAACTGCACGAGACACAAGACAACTGAAGCAAGGGAACACAGGCCACTCATATGGACGGTGTTGCCAGATTGGGCGGTTTTTAATTTGATTGGGTGGGTAAATATTGGCTTGGGCGGGTGGACAAAATTTGGTCTGGTTTGTCGGTTTTCAAACAAATCAATTATATAGGCTAATTGGTTGACATACCAGCCCAAATGTGCATATCCCAGATATCACACGTACGTCTGCAAGACGTCTGATAAAGATCTCTTGATCTGGAAAGCATCTGCTGTCTACAAACGTCTGTAAGATGTCCGTTTTACATTCATAAACATCTTAAAGACATCTAATAGACGTCTATTTGACATCTAAAAGAGACGTACTATAGACGTATTCCGCAAACACCCTAAAAAATACGTCTTGCAGATGTAAATGCAGACGTCAAATAGACGTCTCCGAGATGTACGTGTCCTATAAGGGATACTGCATCCAATCAGTCATCACGACGTAACTAAACACGCACACTGCAAAGACGACTGGTGCTGGTGTTGACGTCGCGGCCGCACTTTTAGCCAATCACGATCA
The DNA here is from genome assembly GCA_027422405.1 of Ptychobarbus kaznakovi. NCBI lineage: Eukaryota > Metazoa > Chordata > Actinopteri > Cypriniformes > Cyprinidae > Ptychobarbus > Ptychobarbus kaznakovi. The sequence continues at coordinate 17,372,505 of CM049809.1, forward strand.
GCAGACTGACGAGTGACGGGGTTTTAGCATCATAATGTATGGCTGTATAAGTGATGATCATAATGCCTGAATAGGTTACATGGTAAAGAATTACACCTGTTGAGGGATAGATGCAACTCCGAAATCAGAGCACAGTTAAATTATTTAATCAAAATATATTTATATACCTGTTTTTATCTTTTAAATGGTCCAGATCTTTTAAAGCTGCTGGACTTTGACTGTGTAAAGTTCTGTATTTTGTTCAATATGAGCTTCATCTAGTTTTGTGAAATTATAGAGCGATATGAAGGTAAGCGCATTATTTTTGTTATTTGTTTATTGTTGGATTATCATACAGTATGCATGCATCAATGAATGACACAGTCATGGTGTGTGTGCATGAATGAGTGTGCAATGCCTAATTACATAGTTTTTTCCGATCACTTATATTGGGCACTTTATTGACTGTTGACATTAGATATGATGTTTTTTCGAGGGTATCGGTTAATTTCTTGATTGCCGTTTTGACTGTCTGCTTGCATATTTTAATCATATTTGGTAACATCTTTAATGTATTTGCCCCGATTTGATCCATGGGAAATTTATCTAGCATTATATTTATATGATTTTATCGTCTTTATTTTGTTTTAATGAGTTAAAATATGTCTCTTATCAACCTTGATTTACATTCCATCACATTATTTTGACAGTAAAAATGTTGGGTGGTTTTTGGGCAGTTTTTGGGCGAGTTTTTTGGCGTTTCTTTGCTGTATTTGGGTGGGTCTTTGAGCGGGTTGTTGAGCAGGTTTTTTTGGCGTTTTTTGCATTTTTTGGGTGGTTTTGGGGGGTTTTGGGCGGGTATTTGGGCAAGTTTTTTGGGGGGGGGTTTTGAGTGGTTTTTGAGTGGTTTTTGGGAGGGTTTTTAGGCAGGTTTTTGGGAGGGTTTTTGGGCAGTCTTTGGATGGGATTTTTGGTGTTTCTTTGCATTTTTTGGCCGGTTTTTGGGCGGGTTTTTTTGCAGGTTTTTTTTGGGAAGCGACGCTGCACAGATCGATCGCTATATAGCATTAAAATAGCATTCAAAAGCATCACAGAGCCATCTGCTCTCTATTAATAGTTTTCAGTCACGTGACCGGCTCGAAGACCTGGAGGGCAAAACTTCCAAAGAACCGCAGCACAAGCCTATCAATTTTTCATGTTTCCCAGCTGCAAATATATAGATCACCTCTCAAAAGAATAAAACAAAGGTATTTCTGAACAAAATGCAAGTTTTGGCCATTTGCAATCCATGTTAAACACCTGCGGCAATATTTCAATCATAAACAGTGGATGCAAAAACGTGCCTTATTAGGTTTAAAACGGTAGTATTAAAAGATCAAATTCAGTAATCACCACATTACTGATGCATAGTTTACAGGCCAGGAACATGAACGCAGTCCAGTTCAATGGTATCAATACTGATAATGGTTTTCTATGGGAAGCCATTTAATGTGAAACTTTGCACATTGCGTTTATATTCTGGTTTGCCTGTATAAATATACATAAGGTGTCCACTGAATCTCGCCTTTTAAAATCTGCATTTAATACGTGATGCAATCTGCATAAAAATAGCTGGCGGTCAGTGAAGCAAAGCTTGGTTTTGCCCACCAGGGAGCGTTCCTATGAATGTGTGACGTCACATGAAAACGATCAATAGCTCTCGCAGTACTGTGATGTCACACACCGATCGATCCGATGCTGATGATCCGCTTCAAGTCGAACACGCCTAATGATTCAACGAACCATTCATTAAATACCATGTACTTCACTCCTGAATGAATCAGCCATTTGAACGAATCAATAAATGACTTAAGTTGATTATTTAGAGTATCAGTTCATTAAATACATAATTGCATATTTCTATAGTAATAATAATACAATTAATGATTAAAGGTATAGTTCACTCACCCAAAAATGACATCATGGTTTATGCACCCTCATGGTCCAAAAGAGTATATGTAATACATTTTATCAAACTAAATATTGTGTTTTTTGTAATATCTGTTTGTTGCTTTACAAAAAAATTACTTTAAATTAACTTTTGGGAGGAATCTCTTTGCCAAATTTGATGTGCGAATAATTTGGGATTAATTATATATATATGAATCACCTTATTGTGTAATTAATTATATTACCAGCCCTAGTAAAACGCCTTGTAAAAACTATATTTGCATTTTCTGTTTTAATATTGGCAGTCTTGTCTCGAGATTGCCGTGAAAATTAAGTGTTATTTCATAAATGTTATTTTTCAGTTTGACAGGGACAATGCATTGTAAAATGAAATATGTTTCAAATTTGGCACTTATTTTGCGTACAATGATATTGTTAATCTGGTGTTCATTTTTATAATTGAATTGATTTATCTAAAACTGACGGAAAATACCTTCTATAAACTGATAGGATAATTTAGAAATATACAGCCGCATCTAGATTCATAAATGTGTCCCTGGAGCACAGACGCAGTCATAAGCAGCACAGGTATATTTGTAGCAATAGCCAACAATACATTGTATGGGTCAAAATTATAAATATTTATATTATGCCAAAAATCATTAGGATATTAATATCATGTTCCATGAAGATATTTAGTACATTTCCTGCCATAAATATATAAAAACTAAATTTTGATTAGTAATATGCATGGCTAAGAACTTCATTTGAACAACTTTAAAGATGATTTTCTCAATAGTTTGAATTTTTAGCACCCTCAGATTCCAGATTTTCAAATATTGTCCAAACCATACATCAATGGAAACATTATCTATTCAGATTTCAGATGATGCATACATCTCAATTTCCAAAAATGTACCCTTATGACTGGTTTTGTGCTGCAGTGGGTCTCACATGTGTTTGTATGCAGTGAGATTCGACCGCGCTGACCTCTGACCCTTTCATTCTTGAGCAGGCTGATTTCTCCGCTAGCTTGAGGTTGGTATGAGCGCACGGCGATGAAATGACGGCCGGGAACAGCACTGTACAGCTTTCTCCTGGAGTTGTGGCCACACGGCCGGCCATTAGCACTGCAGGAGCAGAAACACATTCACTACACATACAAGCAACGCTTCTCTGAGAACTGCATTCATATCAGCTGTAAATGTAAATGGGTTAATAATACATCAAACATTAGAATATATGACACACAGAGACAGCCAAGCGCTGTATTACTGTCATGTAAGTCCTGGAAGAGCACCCTCTGCTGGAAACTATTGAACATGAACAAAAGAACCCGAAGAATGTCGAAAGCTCAAACAATGTCTGATCTTGCCGACAATAGCAGAAACACACACTATATTTCCAAATGTTTCCATCTTTGTTGCCACAGTTTGGAAGTGCCTTTTTCTCTTCTAAAGAAGGGGTGCCAGTACTTTTGTCCATATAATGAATGTACAAGTCATTGGTTTTTGGCTCATTTAAAGTCACACCAGAGGTGTTCAGCTGCTTTCTGCAGACCAGTCAAGTTCTTCCACACTGACTGAATCATAATTTATCTTTGATTCTTGTCTTATACACAGAGACATTGTCATGTTAGAATAGAAAAGGGTTCTGTCCAAACTGTTGCTATACAATTAAGGTTCAAGGTTTCTTTATTTGTCACATAATAGTTATACAGGGTATAATTAGAAGTGAAATGTAATGCAATTAGATTCCCTAGAATATCATTATATGCTTAAACATTAAGATTTGTACTCATGGAAATTACTAAAGCAGTCAAACCGTTCATTAGGAGGGGTGCCAATACTTTTGGCAATATAGTGTATTCTGACCCATCTTCAAACTCGCTCTCTGCCACAATGGTGTTTGATATCAAAATAGACAAGAGAAAGTCAAGTCTGACAGAGGAAGATATGTTTTATTACACCAAAGCAAAGGCAACAATGTGAAAACAAAACATAAAACCAGTGTATATATTCATTGTGCTGATTCTGCTATAACACTACCTAAAGCACACATTTGTAAGGCCTGCGGGATGCCTTTAGTTTGACACTTAAACTGTGCAAATGTGCTTTCTGTGTTCACTTCAAGGCTACACGTGTCCACAGCTGCAATATGTGATTTAGAATTGTTATTCTTCTCATATTATACACTATTATTATATATACAAAAAATATATTGCAAAATGCAATGCAACTTTCTCCACACGTCTTGGCCTCATCTTACACGTGTAACAGTGAAGTGACCACTGATGGTCGTCTCATTAATATCTGAACAAATGAGGGCCGGGTTCATTCGTTGGTTGTGTTTACTGGAGCTTCAATCATAATTCAATGCTGCTGTATAAATAGCTTCACATCTGTTAAACATGCATTGGATGGTAAATCAAACCACAAATCAATGGAAAGCTATTTATTCAGGTGATGCATAAATCTCAGTTCCAATAAAATTGACACGTATGACAGGTTTTGTGCTCCAAGGACACATATATGTGTGATGGGAAGGGATAAAAACTGAACGTTTGTATTTGGTGAACTCTGTCCTACCATTTCTGCGGCGCACTCTGCTCATCCTCCAGGCTGATGGACAGAGAATGGCTGCTCGGGACGGTTCTGCCGCCATGGCCCGTCATCTTTCCCCGTCCGCTTGGGTCTCTCTGCATCTTCTGCGGTGACAGACTGAGCTGCTCTGGACTCATGGGGCGCGTCACCAGGTTGTTGGAGCACAGCAGCGTCCGAGACAAAGAGAGACTGTTCTTCAGGAGAGGCCGTCGCTGCCTGGAGTTCAGCGGGACCTCGGGGAACCGCACTGACACACACACACACACACACACACACACACACAGGTCAGCCCATCATAACCACATAACATTATGTGGTTAAAGTGAACTACGAGGGGGAAGCCAAAAATACAATGAGAAGAATCTTTATAAGTGTAATAACTGATAGATCAGAGCTAATATAGTGAGTGAAAACTGCAGTAAGAGTTCAGTAACATCATGTTTGAGATGTAACGGTGATTTCAAACCAGCTCACAGTGAAATACACATTAACACTTATATATAAACAACCTGAGATTCAGCAATGTGCAGATCTTAAATAAACAACATCAAGTTATAAGACTAATAACACATAACTACGGGAACTATAATCTGTTGTAACTTAAGTGGATATAACATGGTGTGCATTGTGTTATAAATCATCATACTCTTAAAAAACACACACACCATATACATTATAACAACATTAAGGCTATTTATAAGATCATGCAATATATATACATTTTTGAAAACACCCTAATAACACATTAGGTAACACTTTATTACAACAGTCCACTTTAGACATTCTACTAACTATAAGAAACTTTGTAACTACATGTTAACTTGCTCTCATTAGATTATTAGTAGACTGTTAGTTTAGGGTTAGGGTTAGTAGAAGATGTTGACATAGTTGGGTTAGGGTTAGTAGAAGAATTTAACATAGTTGGGTTAGGGTTAGTAGAAGAAGTTAACATAGTTGGGTTAGGGTCAGTAGAAGAAGTTAACATAGTTGGGTTAGGGTTAGGGTTAGTAGAAGAAGTTAACATAGTTGGGTTAGGGTTGGTAGAAGAAGTTAACATAGTTGGGTTAGGGTTAGGGTTTGTAGAAGAAGTTAACAGTTTTGTTAGGGTTAGTAGAAGTAGTTGACATAGTTGGGTTTGGGTTAGGGCTAGTAGAAGAAGTTAACATAGTTGGGTTAGGGTTAGTAGAAGAAGTTGACATAGTTGGGTTTGGGTTAGGGTTAGTAGAATAAGTTGACATAGTTGCAAAGTAACTTATAGTCAGTAGAATGTCCATTAAAATAAAGTGTGTGCCGATATTCAGTCTACTAATGACTGCTAGTTGATATGGAGTTGCACGGTTAATTATAGAATGTCTAAAGTGGACTGTCAAAATAAAGTGACATAAACCTGTTGTCCCCGGCCTTGTCTCTCAGTGTGTTTGTCATGGTGGAATACATATTTCCAATCTTCGACCGATTTGGAGATCAACGCATACCCCAGGGAGAGGTGTCGCTATTCCACGTGGCTTTAATCAACATGCGCTCCCTGGTAAATAAGACATTTATACTGTATTAAAATACTTTTTTACTCTGCATGCTCTGGATGCCTTATGTATCACTCAAACTTATATTAAACCTGAATATTTAAGGCCATTCACTTAGCTGGTACCACAGGGCTGTAGTTTTTAAATTTTAAACTCATATCTATATCGCTATCTATCGACTGGGACTCGTAGCTGTTTTGAAATTCTGTTCCTTCAACTTTCTCTGGTGGATTTTCTTAAAGAATTAGCAAAATCTTTGAGTGAAATCGTCTCTAGTTGTGACAGAATTGTAATATTGGGAGACTTTAACATCCATGTGTGCTGTGACTCTTAACCACTTTCAAAAGACTTTCATGCTTTAACACCTGGCCCATTGTTTTGGAACCTGGCACGTTTCCTCCCTTAGCTCAGTTCGTTTGGGCACATGTGAACACGGCAATCGCGCTCAAATCCACGTCAAAACAATCGGTCCGAGATCGCCTGAACGAGGTGGTCTCGGCTCGATTGAAAACGAACTCTGGAGCGGTTCGGTTGTAGTGAGAAAGCAATCCGATTCAACGGACCAACAAACCATGCTTTATCACACTGTGTAATGGGTAAGTACATAAGTTCCGTGAAAAGCAGTGGGTGTGTATGTCTTCGCCATTCAAAATTAAAGCGCGCGTTTTCCTTCACCTGCTCAAAATTATAAATATTTCGACAGCTACCAAAAAACAACAACAAGCCCTTGAAGCTGACATGCGAGTGTGTATGTGTGTGAGAGAGAGAGAGATAGAGAGAGAGAGAGAGAGAGAGAGAGAGAGAGAGAGAGAGAGAGTTTGTTTGCCTCTTTCGAAATTAATCATGTTTATTGTCATTCCAGCTCCGTCTAACTTTGACCAATCAGAGGACAGTTTACTCGCACATGACTTATATTACCAATGTTGGTCCATTTAGAAACTTTGCCATGAGGAAGCGAACTGCACCAAGAATAAAAAGCAACATTGTAATCCCTGTTTTGGAACAATGCAATCGATCTACAGGTGTGAAAAAACCCTTAGGTTACTTGCTTCTTTTGATTTTGTGCAATGGGTGTCTGGACCTACTAATGTTCAGGGGAATATTTTGACTTGATTTTATCTCGTGTTGATATAAAAATTGAGGACGCTGTCATATCTGATCATCTGCCCATACTGTTCTCCATGTCTTTTGATGGAAATACCCCAAGTGAATCATCATTGCCTCGCTCAAGTGAAAAGTTTTCCTCTAAGTATGAACTATTAGGTGCTACTTAATTATGAAATCTCTCATCAGTCACTTGGATGTTAGTATTTTTAATAATAATTGTTCCAATATTTCAAATTCTATCGCACCTGTAACAGGGCGAATGAGACGTGAGACATACAGATCCATTTGCAAGCTTTAGTCCAAGACTTGGTCAAAAACACAGGCAGGGTCAAAACATCAGCAAACAGGTATAACACAGACAAGACAAAGAGCAATCCTAGGGCAAACATGGGTTTTTGATTGGCAAACAATATCCTGAGGGCTTGAGAAGAGGGGTTGTCCAATAACATGAGCAATAATCCAAACGAGGTACAAACAGAGTCCGAACGGCGAGACAAGGTTTAATCCAAGATACACAGGCAGGAATCAGGAGACAAGGCAACACGAAATGACTGGACTAACTAGAACTAGGGATGGCTGATGTGAAACTGACGTTTCGACACGGTGTCGAGATCCCGAAGTGCAGATGTTTCAAAACACTGCTCCGAGGCATGATTCGAAACATACGTCACGTGACTAAGGCGATTCGAAGCATCGGGGCGTGTCACAAGTGTTTCGAGATGTGGCATACCTGCCAATTCTGCGTTTGATTGACAGGGTCGGGAACAAATCACACAATTGCACATCTGCCTCAACCTAACTCCCACAAAGTATAAAAGTGGAGTTCTTCACTTCATGGGTTTTTCTGAGAGGATTTTTTCAAAGGCTGGAGAAATTATATGTAAAAAAAAGAAGTAGGCTAAGTCCATCAACAGCAGAACAATTAATATTTTTAAATCAAAATCTTTATATGCAAAAAAAAGTAAAAGATTGTGGCTTGATGTATTTTATTGTCTTTTTTTCATTACCAAAAAAACACTTATTTATGCACAAAGAGTTGATGTTTCAACACAGACCGATTGATGTTTCAAACAGACCAATGTTTCAACATTTTACAAGAACAGAACAATAAAAACACACATTGAAATTGTTTATTATAATTTTGTGAAGATGACTGATTCACACAGGATTCGAACCCAAGGAGACAGCATTCCAGTTGAGCACACTAACCACTCCCCCAAATCACTTGGTGGATCAACTAACACAACATACGTTATAATTCGTCAATTCGCTTAACTGTTTCTTTGTTGGCACTGTTTCAGAGCAATACTTAAAAATTACCACTAGGTGTCACCGTAGAGACGGGTGTCGAAATGTTTCGAAGCCTCGGCACATTTGCTTCGACTGCTTCAGTGTTTCATGAAGCCTCGCTCTGCCCACCACTAACTAGGACAGGACATTAGACCCAGTAAAGCAGCCATCACTGGGTGAGTGATAAACGCAGAACAATACTGGAGACTAAACAGAAACACAGAACGGCTCGGTAAGGCAGCTAACACTAGGGGTGAATCCCATTTCTCTGTCTTACCCCTTCCCCTTTGTCTTACCCCTAGCCCTTGTCCCTCGAAAACCGAGTGGTAAGCGCTAGGGGTGAAAACCTCCCCCTATGAAATGAGACACCACTTGATTACTGTTACGTCATCATACATCGTCGCTAGCTGGCTGCTACGTCACCAGAGGCGACACGTGTTGATCACAAAATTCCAAGATGCCGTATGCAAGTGTGTGTGTCGATTGCGTGGGTTTTAGTGATGTTTTCTCTAGTCAGAGAAATGCGGGACTGTTGTGCAAATCAGCAATGTAACGTTAGCATAGAAAACTAGTGATTTTTAACATTTCAATTAAGAACATATATATGCAAATATATATGTACAGGACTGTGCAGAGCACAAAACAAGACAGTTTTAATTTTTAAATCAATTATTTAAGCCGAAAATACTTACATTTATGTGACTCTCTGGATGATCTGGCCGCCATTGTTGCCGGTTGCGCAGTGTGTTCTGGGTACCCCTTGGTTTCAAGTAATCTCGCGAAAATGCTTGGTTTTAAGGGGTATCTACCCCTTCTCCTTAGCCCTACCACTCAACCAAAATGAGAATTGGGATAGCCCTTACTCTCACGTGAACGCGCAAAACTAAGCGGAAGGGGTAAGACAGAGAATTGTGATTCACCCTAGGAGAGTGCTAAACGCTAGACCAATGCTTGGTGATCTGAACAGGATTCGAGTGGGTCTTATGTAGCATGTGTAATAGCACTTAAGTGAGCGTGTGATTGGTGACATCTGCGTGATCAGTGTATACAGCGGTGTATGTGCAATGAGCTATGTGTGTGTTGTCAGTGCAATGGATGAAGGGAACTGTAGTCCGAGGTGACGTGCAACAGTTATGAAATGCAAGAGTCCATGTGGTGAGCAGGTGACCTCTGGAGGTGAGTGAATGGAAGACCACAAACCGGATTCGTGACAGCACCATTAAAGGTGAAAAAACATAAGCATTATCCAATACCTTGGCATAATGATATCACTTGTTCCCTTAGACTTGTAGAAGGGCATAACTAAAGTGGGAAAAAAGATAAACTACAAGTATTATATGAAACCTTACGGGACTCTCTCTGCCTTTCAGTGAGCTGCTAAGGCCGCAAAGTGTAAATACTTTTCGGAGTTAATTATACAAAACAGCCATAAGCCAAACATTTTATATTCTACCATTGAGTTTGCACTTCATCCAAATGTCAACCTTTTCCCTGATGCATCTGTCTCTCTGTGTGAGAATTTTGCAAATTATTTTAATGATAAGATTTCTCAAATCACGTCTACAGTGTCAATGTCGTCATATGAATTGTTTGATGTTCCATACTCTGGTTCCACTTGGTCTTTTTCTGAGTCTGTTAACCTGAACACCTTGATAAAGACTCTGTCTAGCCTGAAACCCACAATGTGTCCCCAGGATGTTATTCCAGCACATTTTCTTGAGCAGATTATTGACACTTTTGGCCCTGATTTGTTATTAGTAAATGTCTAATAACGGACTGATTTGTCTGTTATTAGTAAATGTCTCCAAATTGGGACTGTTCCTCGTGACTTCAAACTTGCCACAGTGCAATAACATCTTTAAAAATCCAAACATGGACTCGCCATTGTTCGCTAATTTTCGTCTCATTTCAAATGAGCCCTTTTTATCAAAAATTCTAGATAAAATTGTTTTAAATCAACTTCAATCTTATTTGTCTCACAATTCTATTTACGAAAAATGTCAGTCTGGTTTTAAATCTTGCCACAGCATGGAGTCAGCCCTCTTAAGAGTTTTAAATGATATCATGTTGATTACGGATTCTGGCCAGTTTATGGCTCTGCTTCTGTTAGACCTTAGCTCTGCCTTTGATCTGGTCAACCATGATATTCTTATATCTCGTCTTGAAGCACGTGTTGGTTTACGAGGCACAGTATTAGAGTGGTTTAGGGTATATCTTACTGATAGGAGGAATGCTGTCATTATTGGGCATAATTCCTCCTCTGAGGTGCACTTAAGATCTGGTGTACCTCAGGGATCGATTCTTGGTCCTATATTGTTAGGCCTTTATATGCTTCCTCTAGGGTTCATCTTTAACAAATATGGGGGCTCTTTCCATCTATGACACTCACATTTATATCCCTTTAGAGCATGGTAACAAGCATGCAATTAAGCTTATATTGGATTGTTTTGGGGAACTGAAACTTTGGCTTGAAACAAACTTTTTGTGCCTCAATGAGAGTAAAACTGAATTAATTGTGTTTGCTCCCAATGAACAATGTGTACACTACATCTCTTTCACCGTACAGTACCACATGCGTCAGCAACTTGGGTGTTTGATTTGATAATAATCTTACATTTGATAAGCAGATAAGTACTGTGGTCAAGTCCTGTTTTTATTATATCCGTCTTCTTTCAAAAGTCAAGTTCTTTAAAGAAGCTTGAAATATCAATGCACACATTTGTTACGTCTCGGCTTGACTACTGCAGTTCTTTGTATGTTGATGCTCCTCGGTCCCGTGTTTCTCGTTTGCAGTTAGTTCAGAACGCAGCAGCTCGGCTTCTTACTGGAAAGTGCAAATATAAGACTATTACACCGGTTTTAATCTCACTTCATTGGCTTCCAGTTAAGTATAGAATCAGTTTTAAAATGTTAATGTTTGTTTTTAAATCTCTTCACAATCAGGCCCCACAGAATTTAAATGATTTGTTACAGCCTTACACTCCGTTGAGATCACTTAGATCTACTAATCCTGATCTGTTGCAAGTCTCTAGGACAAGACTAAAAACCGGAGGTGACCGTGCTTTTTCTGTCGTTGGCCTAAAACTATGGAATAGTCTCCCCTCTTACATCAGAGCTGCCCTGACCTTGTCTGTTTTTAAGTCCACCCCTAAGACCTATTTATTTTCTTTGGCATTTAATATCTCTTGATTAATAGTTTTATGATTTAGTTCTTAGGAACTAATCCCATGTTTACAGCTTGTGTTTTATAATTGTATCTTCTGTTGCTGTTTTAAATTGGTCATTGTTTGAATAGTGTTGTAAAGCACTTTGGTCAAACTGTTAAACTGTGCTATATAAATACAATTGTATTAAGAAATGAATTAGTGTCGTTAACACTTAACAGTATCTGCTGTATAAACATGTTGCACATTGTCTAATATTAACACAAGCAATCTTATTGTAAAGTATTACCGTATGTTTATTTTGAACCAAAACAGAACCAGTGTCCTTTACTGGACACACACAGTGTAGTATATTGAGTCTCGGGCAACCCAAACCCAACATGATATTGAGAGCCATTGCTTCTTTGCAAAAGTACCATAAGCAATTGACTTCTTATTGATTGATAAATGGCAATAGACAAACAGAGAAAAAAAAATGGACACAACTGACCATAAAGTGCATCAGACAAACAACTCGTACAAAGAGATTGAGAGGAGAGCGAAAGACAAAAAAGTGCGAAGAGAGAGAAAACAAAACAATATCAGATGTGAGGTTAACATGAGGAGAGCCATACATAACGGCAGAAACGTGTGCGTTTAAATCCTTTCACACGACGGAACAGACAGCAGGATTTTGAGGGAAATCTGTGAGTTACGTAATGCTTGGAGCAATCAGTGTTTTCTCAAGAACACAGGATCAGAACCAGGATCAATGAAAATCCCCTGGCCACGCTTACAGTGACTGAACTACAGTCAAAAGAGTTTGTGACATGAGGTAAAACATCTTAACATTACATAAGAGAAGAGCAGAGTCGTTCCACAGAGATGAGCGTCTCAATCCTTACAGAAAAATATGACTATTTACCACACAACATCCGTATCCTTGAAAACTCCAGTTAAGACAATTACGATTATTTTAAGACTTATCTTAAAGCTGATCTGGGAGAAGAATGATATTAAGAAGTGCAAGTTGTTAGAAAGCAGAAGTGAAGAGTGTCTAAGTGCACTCGTGTGCTTATATAAACACACACCATCCGCTCTCACACATAAAGTATCAGCATTAGTGTGTCTCTAATGACACTCTCAATTAAAATGACACAAAACTACCACTTGTGCAAGACATGGGTGAAATTATTTCATAAATAAATCATGTATATATGCGACCCTGGATCACAAAACCAGTCATAAGGGTCAATTGAGTTTTATACATGATCTGAAAGCTGAATAATATTTCCATTGATGTATGGTTTGTTATGATTGGACAATATTTGTAAATCTGGAATCTAAGGGTGCAAAAAAATCTAAATATTGTGAAAATCATCTTTAAAGTTGTTCAAATGAAGTTCTTAGCAATGCATATTACTAATCAATAATTCAATTTTAATATATTTACAATAGGAAATGTACAAAATATCTTCATGGAACATGATCTTAATATCCTACTGATTTTTGGCATAAAATAAAAATCTATAATTTTGACCCATATAATGTATTTTTGCCTATTGCTACAAATATACCTCAGCGGCTATATTCTCCAGCGTCAAATATAACGTAATGCTGTATTAGAATATGTCTTGAAGTTGCGTGCATTTAGATGTTTACAGCTTTGTTTGCACTATCAAATATGGCTGCTTATAAGCAAATTGTGATGCCAAGGGTCAGGCGTTAACATTAAAATCATGTTTCTGCCAAATCATGAAAACGGTTCACTGGACATTTTGCTCTTTGCTTACCGGATAGTGCATGTTTCATGTTCTGGAAATCAAGCGCACAAAAATAACGATTTTTTACCATCCCAGCAAACTGCAGATGGTACTCTCACAACAAAACCAACATTTCAAAGCGAGAACGAAGCGCGCACAAAGAGCTGGAGAAGCTCCTGCTAGAGTCGAGTAAATCAGCGTAAATCAACACACCTCTCCCTGCTGTGCAGCAGGCAGAACCCATGACCCAAACGATTCCAGTCCCTGCAAAATCCCATCCCAGATCAGATCAGAGAGGAGGAATGGAGTCCGGCCGCCGGAGCTGATGGAAGATGATGAGTTCGTAATCCCTCGCTGCTGTTGCCACTTGCGGCTTTTTTCATTTAGTCTGCAGGACAGCTGTGGGCCGCTCCGGGAAACAATCACGGATTATGCCTCCTCAGATATTTACTTCTGTTCCTTTTGATTGATTTATTCATGTGAACGGTTGCCCGGCATAATCCAGCTTGCTCAAATTTTTTTTTTTGCTTTCATGAAAACAAAAAAGCAATGCTCTTTGGGTCAAGTCAGCACTGTACTGCCCCCCCCTCCCCCTCTTTTTTGGGGGGAAAAGTCCTGCTCTCTTTTAAGAGAGTCCAGCCTGACCCGACGGCTGATATCACAAATGTGTGTGCATGAAAAGAAAATACCAGACGTGAAGTGTGTGTTTGTGTTGAACATCATGCACTCAGAACACAACAGAGGAGAATATCTTCGGCTCTTAATCCTGTAGTTCCTGGGATTACTTCAGTCATTTCTTTCACATTAAGACGTGCCCTATATATTTACCAGCACACACTGCTGGAGGTTTCTGATACGTGTCCCAAAACCAGTCTTAAGTCGTTGGAGTATATTTGTAGAAATAACCAACAATACATTGTATGGGTCAAAATTATAGATTTTTCTTTTATGCCAAAAATCATTAGGATATTAAAATCATGTTTCATGAAGATATTTCCTACCGTAAATATATAAAAACTAAATTATTGATTAGTAATATGCATTGCTAAGAACAACTTTAAATATGATTTTCTCAATATTTAGATTTTTTTGCACCCTCAGATTCCAGATTTTCAAATATTGTCCAAACCATACATCAATGGAAAGCTATTTATTCAGCTTTCAGATGATGCATACATCTCAATTTCACCAAATTGACCCTTATGACTGGTTTTGTGCTCCAGGGGTTGGTTCTTACCCGTGTCACTTTCTCTGTGCTTCTTAATCAGCTCCGCCAACTCAAAATTCCCAGAGATTATGGCCACCTGCAACAGAAGCAAAGAGACGCTCGCTCAGGTCGACAACATATCAATGTAGCCCAATGCATCAGTCATTTGACTTATGATATTATCTATGTGTAGCAATTAGTGCTGTCAAATGATTAATCACATCAAAAATAGTTTGACATAATATACTGTATGTGTGTACTGTGTATATATTTAATAAAAAATATGTTTATATAATAAACATATTTATATATGATATAAAATATAAGAATATGTAAATGTATAAACGTAAATATATACATGCATGTAAATATACACAGTACACACACACATACATTATGTAAACAAAAAAATTAATTACATTTTTTAATTATGGATGCAATTAATCATGATTAATCAGACAGTATAAATGCATAAAAGCATGCAATGTGTAAATATATATATATACCACCAATTAAA